>CAEGAE010056802.1:0-19457 GCA_903067095.1 Girardinus metallicus
ATATAGATATCTATATATATATAGATATCTATATATATATAGATATCTATATATATATAGATATCTATATATATATAATTTTTTTTGCATGAGACAACTTTCATGAAATGTAAAAGATTTTGGCCTCTGATCAAACTAAAACAATGCTGAGTGACATTCAACTTGTAGATGGTTTTTATCAGATTCATATTAGCCCATTTCATTACAGCAAAACACAAAAAAATATCTGAATTTGTTGGTTGTTAAAGAAAGAATGAACATATCTACTAGCAATTTTGTAGCCATTTTTGGGGAAAAAACAAAACAAAACAAAAAACACTGTTTTATTTCTGTTTTTAGTTTTTAAAATACAGAAAAACATAAAATTTTGTAAAGGAAAAAAGGACAGGTATTCTCCTCTGGACGATAAATAAACCCCACATAATTTCAAGTTTCAAACCTAAAGACAAAAAAAATGAATCTAAAAAAACCAACAGCTTCTCCCCTGTGGAAATTCTATGCAATTTTTATATTAAAAAAAGAGTAAAAACTACTAAAAATCTGCACTTGTAATTAGAGCTATCAACATTAGTTGATTCTATTTAATTTTTTAGCCAAAAGGCTCCGGAGCCCCAGCTTGTTTATGTAATAAATTGGTTACAATTTGTGTTTATGTGTTTTTATGTAAGGACATAACAGATGCAGATTAGGATAAAGCTGTGTTTTATCTAAAGCTTGGTCCTGCTGAAACCGTTCATGGAACCCAGAGTTCTTGGAAAACGTGCGGCATGTACATCGACCTTTGGGTACAGGTCCTGACCCACATGGCGCACAGCCTGTTCTCCTTTATCGCTCTCTCCCTAAGGTGTCTGCATTGAACGCTTTTGGCACCAAGTTCTGTGTCAGCGCTGACACAAATGGCATCGCTACGAGACAAATGTTGTTTATCAATAATAACAGAGACACCAAATCCAGTATTTGACATCAGATACGCCCCGAGTAATCCATCGGGAACCCTTATTCAGGCCGCGTCCTCAAGTCTGTATTATGGCGATGTCCTTCGGGGAACTCGCGATTCCTTTTTTCTTTATTTTTGGGGTCAGGATGCTCCACAACAGTGTTTGGATACCTTTTCAGATAGGTGTGTCGTTTTGTTCCCAGACTGCACAAAACAGCGGGGACATTTTTCTATTTAAGGTTCCTAGCCTGAGGCCACAACAAAAAAAATGAACAAATCACTTCCACAAAGTCAACGTAGAAACTTTTATCGTTTAAAAAAAGAATGGAAAGATAAGTACCTGATATCCGATCACTGATCCAGATATTTGATAAATCTGGGATTTAAAACTAGATTTGGAGCATGTAAGAGTGTATGTATGATGAGTATATGTATGAGTTTGTATGATGTTAATGGATATCCTGGGGTCTCTTTGCTTTACGCCTGAGATGGTTTAATAATTTGACCAGAAGAGGATTTTGTGGTACGTTTCAGAGATAATCCTCCATTATGACCACACACAGTAAAAACATCTTAATGTCACCTGCTTACATGTCAAAATGATTAATCTCCTATAAGATAAAAATATACATATATATCTTTATTAGTTTCTGAAATATATTTGGCTTAATAAATTGATTTAAAAAATAAAATCAATGTCCAAAACTTTTCACTCAAGAAATTAATTATCCATAGAATCGTTAATTATTCACATAATAATTAATTTCTGGAGTGAAATTAATTATTATGTTTTTGATTTTGGCCCCAAAATCAAAACCTTACGTCAGCTATTATGAAAAATTTAATTGTAAGCCCGGTTCAGGTTACTCCATTGTGCTGGTGCTCACACGCATGTGGAGCCAGCGCTATAAATGGAGGGATCCGTCCACGGAGGAGAGCAGACGCGACGCAAGATGAAGACATATAGGTGAGTCTGGGAATTTTTCTTCTTAATTCAGTCTTTCTTTTGAGTCACATCAGTGACTAAACATCCAGAAACCTGTTTTTTTTTTTCTGAAAAAGAAAAAACACCTCTTTAAAAGGATCTTTTTAGACTCCCAGACATCTATAACCATTTTTGAAAAGTTTGTCTGATTGTTTTTGCTGCTTTCTCGCAGATCCACGCTGAACTCAATGATGCTGGTGGTCCTCGTGTGGCAGCTCGGCCTGTTTCTGCAGGCCGACGCCCAGATCCCAGACGAATGCCTTACCAGCGACACATACAGAGCTCCAGGTTAGACTTCTTTTCTCGGATGGATTGCTGTTTTTTTTTTTTTTAAGTTGTCGTTGCTTTAATTCGCATCCTTCCTCCGTTTTTTCCCCCCTCTTTCTATCAGAAAATGCTGACATAAACGTAACATGTGGCACCCAGTACATGGACCTCAGCATCTACATTTGTCCTATTTATAGCACTCAGTACAATGAGTCCCTGATGGTGCTCAACAATGAATTCAACAAACCGGAGTGCTTCGGAAAAGCCGACTGGACTGTCAGTCCGCCAGTTTTAAAATTTAGATTCCCCATAAATGAAACTTCCATCTCAGACTGCGGCAACAACTTCCAGGTATTTAATTCCCTTCACCTACCTATATTGTATGAATACACTACTTTTTTAGTGAATTGGAGTAGAGGAAAAGTATTCAACCCTCCCGTGTGGTTCGGAAATTGACGGTCTGACGGGACAATCCCCCTTTCCCCAGCTGTCCGACCGTGACATTTGCCGCGCTCCTCTTGAGCCTCTGGCTAAGACCACCGGGAGGGTTTTAATTGTAAAATATTTAAGACGTTTTTATATTCTGCCTTATTTTTTTTATCATTATCGTTATTATTATTTAACAGATAACTAGTCAAGTTGGAGCTGGAGAATTTGCAGACTTCTCCAAAGTGGAGTTTGTGAATATCTCGGGCATGGTCATGTCTGTAGACCCGTCCGCTGGCATGATCACCTACCGACCGCAGATCCACTACATCTTCTCCTGCAAATACCCAATGCAGTACCTGCTCAACAACACTCAGCTCAGCGTGTGAGTACAGCAAGGAGACAGCCGCCATATCTGTAGATCACACACAGGAGCCCCAGAATCATGGAACATGATGTTAATCGCTTTAGTCTTAAAATAGAAAAAAAAAAAACAAAAAAAAAAACTGATCAACATTGCTGCTGAAATATTATGACAATCCAATAAAATAAAATGTACCATGCAACAACAATTTCTCAAACGAATTATTTAAAAACGACACTGAAACAAATCCTGATACAGAATATAAAATTAATAAACAAGTGTGTAATTTTAAAACGCATGTGTGAGTTAAATTGCTTCACGGACACAAACTATAATAGTCGAAACTTGCTGGAATTTAATAATAAAAAAAATATTAAAGGATCAGTTAAATGTTACAAATGTGTAGATAATTGATTACATAAGTTTCAATGTAGCAAAACTGGGTTTTAATTACTAAATAGATAGAAATGGTTTCAATATATAATTGATTTTATGGTGACCTCCTGCAACACTTCATGAATTTTCAGTAAGCCTTATTTATTAAGACAGTGAGCAATACCAGAACTGCCCTTGCCAACGTCATTGGCCGGAAGTTTACTTGTCGTGCAGGAGAGCCAATCAGATGTTAAGAGAGCAACGTACTGCACAGCAGGAACCATCCAATAATTTAAAAACTGGGATGAATATATACGTTTTGAGATTTAATGGATGCAAATTGGAATAAATGATTTTCACTTACAGATTTATGTGTTTAATTACAAATCATTCTGAGCACAGCAGGTATTCATTCATCAGAGACATCCATGCCGCTTTAATTATGTAATTCATTAACATATTTATTAATTAATTCATCTGTAACATTTGACAGTCAATAATGTGCCGGGGCTTGTTGTGAATTTATTTTATATGCCAGCTTTATCTGCCACAGTTTGTGCTAAAGCTGTTCAAATCAATCTCATTGGTCTGAAGCTTACTTCCTGTAGCAACAGTGATGGGGTCGCATGTGTGGTAATTTACAGAGACTATCGAAATCATTTCATGTTGCAATGCAGCACAAGAACTAGTAAGTAATTGGAGAGCTGACAGGAAATGATGAGGTGGAGGCCCCAAAACTGGCACGACTTAAGCAAAAAAATGGGAATGTGGAACAACAGTATAACTCAGAGCATTTTAGCTGAAGGCCAGGAGCTTATGGGTTCCAAAAAATGTTGAAATCATTAAAATAATTATATATACATTTTCAGTTTTAATGGAAATCAATAATTTATTTACTTCTTACGTTGTAGCACATTTTGCTGCCACCAAAAGGGGGGAGTAGAGCGCTACGTTAGTCTATGCCCAATGCTGCGAACAAAATTCCCATCACTCACACTTTTTCAGGCATCTCATGAAAACAACATCAAACCAAAGAAACATAAATCCAGACAATTTTAGCACCTTGGAAACAGTAACTTTATTAAAAACTTCGGTATATTCTATCCGTGCAGATCGGGTGTCAACGTTGCCATACAAGACAACAATGGTAGCTTCATCAGTACCCTGAGTATGGAGCTTTACCAAGTAAGAGCTACTCTCATCTTGAATTCTTTTTTGAAATAATATAATTTTTTTTTTTTTTTTTTTACTTGATTTGTTCTTTTTTTTTTTTGTCTTTTTCCCAAAACAGGACGCAGGATACCAAAACCTGCTTACAATTCCTCCAACGGGACTCAACCTGAAAACCAAGATCTACGTTTCAGTAAAAGCAACCAACCTGACAGAAAAGTATTCAAACTTTGATCTTCTAAATCTACACCGGCCACATGTGTGCTAAAGGAGAACAAACTACTGAAAGTGCAACTCTGCTTCCTCTAAAGGTTCAACTTGCTGCTGGACCGATGCTACACCACCACCGGTCCTTATCCCATGCAGACCAAATATTATGACCTCTTTGTCGGGTGAGTTGGATGCCGGATACGTCTAGCCACATCAAGAAACTTTCTTTTTACTAACATGACATTCAGACCTCTTGGGAACTCTTTGTTCTTGACAAACCTCCCGCGTCTTGATGCACCCCAGGTGTACTCGTGACCCGCAGACCAAAGTGGAGGAAAACGGCGTTTCGCAGAGAGCTCACTTCTCCTTTGAGGCCTTCAGATTTATAGAGCACAAGAATCTGACAGTTTCCACTTTCTACCTGCACTGCGTCACCAGACTGTGTGAGACAAGCACCTGCAGCTCCTTACTGCCTGTAAGCCAACTCATGCGCAGCCTTGCGGGAAGATTTTACTTTAAGAGGGTTTGAGTTTTTCTTTTACTTCTTTCCGACAGGTCTGTAGTGGTCAAAACCGTAGAAGGAGAGCAGCTACGGATGTGCCGGCCAACGCTACGATCACCTCTCAGCAAATACGCGTCAGCCAACAGACCACTGGTGCGTCTTTAACTAAAACACTTCATATGTCCTTTCCTCCAACACCATCAGAAACAAAGTCACAAAAGGAGAGAATAAACAGCTGTGAAATTTCGGAATAAAACTTTTAGGTTATGGTTTACAAACCTGACTGGCGAGTAGTTCCAAGTACCTGGTGAGTTCTGGGGAAGTACTAGTTAGTTCCACTAATGTACTTTGTCTTTGGAAAGTACTTTGTGAATTCCAGAAGACACCTGGGAAGTTCTGCGAAAGCTCCAATATTCACACTGCTGGCAAATATGAGCCAAATCACATTTTTTTCTGAGTGGGCAGAGGCTGATGGTGACAAGGTCAGACTTTTTAGAAGTGTAAACACTCAGGTCTGGCCTACATCAGATGTTTTTGAGTCAGATGTGAGCCACGTCCTGAATCCGACTCGGATCCACTCTTTTGGAATGTGGTTCCAGTGGGAACAACCGAAGCAGGTTTGATGCTCCTTTGATGTTTTAAAACAAGTGTCCTATCATAAGAGCCAAGAGGAAGACATTGTTAAATAAAAGTTGCCCTCGGCCTCCTGAGCTCGGGACGAACTTTCTGTGACGTCGACATCCCTCTCGCACCCTTCCTTGCTGCAGTACTGACATCCGAACAAACCTCTGCACTGAACCGGAAGCCAAAGCTGAGCAAAATACCAAAGTACAGAATTTCACTTCCTTTAATATTTGTGCCTTTTGACACATTAAGCTGTCCCGTTGGACAGATCCTTTTTCCATTCATATAACCCTCAGCGGTTTTCACAATGTGCTTATCTGAGTGACTTATGAAAGTATTTCCTAAAATACTGTTTTTCCTGTTTAATCCCATCTATAAGTAACAACAAAAAAAAACCCACGTAACTTTCCAGGTTTAACTTAAATATGTCAAAACTATTTCAATGATATTGATTAAATTCCCTTTGTTTTTTTTCTTTTAAGATGCTGAAAGTACGCTGACTCCTCAAAGTAAGAACCTGCGATATAACGGATGTTCGTGTTTACCGTTTTTCCCATTTTAAGTGAGCTCACTGTGTTTTTTCTCTATTTCTTCTCTAGAAACTTCGTCAGCTGAAAGTATTGCATCCGCTTTCTCATCGTTGCTGTTCTCGTTGCTGCTTGCCGTTTGTTCCACGAAATACGACTAAAATGCCTCGGGGCGGGGGCCAACATCACCTGACGAAGAATGAAGCCAATCATAAATCACAGCACATCAACTGCAAAGCAGGACGGGACATGATTTTACACTAGATCAGGGAGTCATGAGATTCAAACGCAGATTTAAAACTAATACGCAGTTTACTATTTGTTAAGAAGAAAATAAGGGCTCAGCTGGTGTATGACAACAGTGCATTGTAATTATATGTCGGTTATAATCATTATATTGGATTAATTTCCATGTATTTAATGAGAGTTGACAGCTTTTATAATCAGGAATGTTGTAATTGTTGAGTTCTTCTGTTGAGCCGACACTGGATTATCCTCTGGTAACGTCTGGATTATTTTTTTTTTTTTTGTTGCTGGGAATAAACAGAAAAGTGATTCAATACTTTGTAAAATGTAAAGTAATTTGAACTGAACATGTCTATTTTGACAAGTTGTTGGTGTGAACTCATTTATTTCTCCCTGTTTTTAAGTTAGGTATGTAAGTAGACTATAAAAAAAGATGAGCAAGCAAAAAAGTTGTTTTTTTTTTTTTTTACTCTTTCAATTTATTCAGTGACAGAATTCAAAGCACAAACATCTGACTGTCACTGAAAACCTCGGGACAAAACTGATCTGTGGTTGTTTGGCCCACAAACGTCCCACAAATGACATAAATTTGTTGGAACCAATTTCAAATTTGATCTTCAGGTTCTTTCTTTTTAACCAGCAGACTGTCACAAAGTCATTTTTAGGTAGTTGAATGCATTTTGATATACATTAAATCTCATTTTAGCTGCAGAAAGCTGTCAGCTGAAATCAACTAAAAGTATAATTCATCTCCACGTCTTTTAAAAAAGTTTAACCAGGCACTGCGTAGTAAAAAAAACCCAAAAAACTCCTCAATCTGGAGACAAGGAACACGAGACTGGATCTGGACAACTTCGGTCAAAAGAAACGCTGATCTGAGGGGATCCATGGTTAGGATTTGCAACTGATGTAATGAAAGTTTTAATGCAAGTCTTTTCTACTGGCTGTTTCGCTTCAGGAAACACACAAAAAAATACAAATGTAAGAAAGGAAATGATGAATTTTATTGGTATCAAACAACAGTTTGTAGTTTTATGGGGTGTAGATTGCAGACTTTGTAAGCATCAGCATATAAGACAACTTTATAAATGCAACTTCCCTAAATTTCATCACTCAAAGTGGAATATCTGTAACATAATACTCAAAGTTAAGGAGTCCCATTGCAAGGGTTAAAAATAACTAAATTCCTGACCCAGTGTATTTCAAGATTCTTGCCATAAAAATGTGAAAACTTAATTTCACAGCCAAAGCTTTAAAATTCTGTGATAAAATACAACAAAAAGCTCTTTTTTACCTTTAATATGAAGAGGCATCAGTGTCCATACCATTCATTTTGCCAACAACATTTCTCTTACACTCTTACTATAGAAAGAGTGTTTTCTTTTTCTGCGTCATAAAGTCAAATTGTTCAAACTCAGATGTGAGGTTGCTTTTGCTATTTCAGCTCAACACAATAATTTAACCAGATTTTTGTCAATGGAAATAAATACTTCCTGCAGCAGTCGGGTGTATTTTATTTTAGAGCTGTTCTAGCAGAACTTAACATTCTCAGCGGCAGCACATCCTCCACCCATTCACTGGGACAAGCCATCATGCGGTCCCACAGCGCCACCTCGTACGGGCCGGAATCCATCCAGTCCACCAGAGCGCCGTAGCTTCTTCCTGCGTAGAGGAAGAGGAACATCCAGAAACATGCAGCCGACACTGGATTATCCTCTGGTAACGTCTGGCACTTCAACACTTTCAAATGTTCAGCCATTTTGTTTAACACCATTTAAACCAGGATTTATTTGTTTAGAGCAGGGGTGTCAAACTCATTTTTTTATAATCAAGATTATAAATGCTCTTAAAGGGCCGGTTGTGCCAGAATGTATTGCTAAAACTCGTTAAACTGTTAGGAATATTAATGAATTCTTTTCAGTCCATCCCGGATTTCGCAACTGTTTTTGTGATTTATTTTTTTTGCAATAAAATCAATGTGTTTGCGGCACTAATTTGGAAATATTTGCGTTATTTTTTTATGACGGTAAATGCAAGTTTTTATTGCTTGCTGTATAGATCATGGACTATAATATGACATCCATTAAGGCTGAGGCAGCTGTTTAGTACAAGTAGGAAAGTTTTTGGTAATTATTGAGAGAAATCTGCAATAAGCTCCCAATTATGTTTTTGTGCAATAAAGTGCGGGGATTTGTTGATTTTGCGTGAATTTCCACAATAATTTGCAAGAAACTGGATCGGCTGATTGATATAATTTGGCAGTAAACAGAAAAAAACTGCATTGATTTGTTTAACATAATATTTAAGCACACTTAGTGTTTAGTGTAGAATCTAAAGAGCCACATAAAAAAATACGTCGGGTTGGATTTGGCCCACAGGCCTCGAGTTTAACACACATGGTTTAGAGTTTCTCTTACCTATTTGATCTCAAAATATAATTCAGATCTTAGATAGATCAGAGCTTCTTCTCGGTTTCAGGTTTCTGACGTCTTTTCTGAACTGAATCTGAAAATTTGATTACAATACTAAGCAGCGTTTTCTTTTCTGGCAGGGCCCAGTGAGGAAAAGTGGCCACAAGTTAGTTTATCTACGTGCACCTCATTCACCAGGATGTGTAAAACTATCCAAATGTGTCAGAAAAACAATAAATACAACCAAAATATTCACCAAGAAACAAAGTGTATGAAACATTTGTTGCAAAAGTGCAACATGAAAAAAACCAATTGTGACACAAGTAAACCATAAACTTCATACAGGGATTAGAGATGGGTTTAAAGTCATAATTGAACAAAAATTAAATGAATAAATAAATGAAACAAAGAGACGAAAAAAGATAGCAAAAAAAGCCAGAAGAGAAAGACAACAGAATGAAGTAACAAATCATATGTCTATTCATTCTGGTTGCGGTTTCTTTTTCATTTCTCTTTTGTATTCTTGGTGTCATTTCTAATGCAAATATCTTAGTAAACTTGAAATAAGAAAGAAACTAACTCACAAGTAACTTTTCAGCAAAATACACGAGCTTGCTTTAAGTCAATAATTCCTTAATGTTGATTTTAAAAAGTATTAGCTACAAGTGAAATAATCTGCCAGTAGAATAATACATTTTTTTTTTACATATTATAAAGGGAAAGTGTCCTGTCATTGATGTAAAACAAGCCTATTTCTTTCTGGAAAGTTGCTTGTAAGTTAGTTTTGTATTGCTTCAAATGTTTGGTAAGACTTTGATTTTATTTTTTTTTGGCAGTGAGGAGACAGTAGGAGCCTAAAACACTTCTTCTTTGAGCCTTTTCCTACCATTTTGCCTAATTTTAAAGTTGCAACGACCGCACGGAAAACAGAGACAGAAAATAGCAGCCAATGTCCAAAGAAACTCTTTGGACACGCTCACCGATCAGCCGATGGTTACCTGTTCCGGCGCCGAGCCTCAGCCCCCCCAGCAGGTTGCTGGCGAGTCGGTCTCGGTCCCACACAGTGAGCTCCACGCAGGCCTCGGTCAGATCGGCCTCGCCGATGCCGTCGTACACCATGGTGTGGTTGAACACCGGCTCCACGGTCCTCCGCAGGACGCGCGTCTTCTGACGGCTCTTCCTGCTCGTGTCCGGCAGCACGAAGCTGGAGGTAAGAGAGAACAACGTCTGTGTCACACATCAGACGTGAAAAGCCTCACCTTGTTTGAGATGACTTATCTGCCACCTACCATTTGACATATGGGTCGATGGTGGCTCTGATTAAAGGCAAGTTCTTGCATTCCTTCACCCAAATGTGAATCTCTCCGCTCCTGGAAACATCTTTGGGTAAACCTTGAAGAAAAGGAACGTTTGCTCATAGAGCTGAAAGAAAACGGTTTTACATCGTTTTGGTAAGTCTGAAAAGTGTGGCGTGAATTTATGTTTAGCCCCATGAGTCAAAACTTTGTAGAAGCGGCTTCCACTGCTGAAAGCTGAACACAGAGGAAGCTACGGTGTCTAACGGTTTAATAGATAGTTTTAGAGATACATTCTGCCACAGCTGGTCCTTTGAAGACATTCATAATCTCGCTGTGGCATGAAATAAAAATGAGCTAAAAAAATTTTTAAAAATGTAACTCGTCAAGAGCTGCAAATAACAATTTTCTAAATATATACTACAACAAATGTTTTACTTTGAAAGCTAACAAAGTGTAACTAGAATGTTTTTCTATTGTCAGAGTATCTGACAATAGAAAAACATTTTAATTTATTTTATTTCTGCATCAGAAAAACATTTTTCTGATTTATTAATCAGAAAAACATTTTCTGATTCAAAAATAAAATAGGGGCAAAATTTGTATAATGCGGTGAGCCTTTTCTTTAAATGTGGAAAATGAAGAGAGATAGGTAGCATAGTCTGATGCTAGTTAGTATTAAAAGCCTGTTGTAGATATTATATGAAGAATTTGCATAAGAACTTCGGGGGGAAACTCATAGAAATAACCATTTCTTGTTTCGTCCAAACTATAAAACATTTCCTTATTGTTTTTGAGCTACAGAACGTAACTGACAGAATATGATTTTCCTCACTTTCTGGGCTAGTTTATTTAAGCAGGCTTAAGAGGTGCGATAAGCTAAAAAAATAAATAAATAAATAAATAAAAATAGAAAGTTACTTTAAATCCTGGTTTCTTTCTTCTTTTTTTATGATTTTTACTGACTTTTTCAAGCTAAAGACTGTACATCCCTAACCAAATAATTCCCAACGCAGAGGAGGATGACTGTGGGCAGACCTTCGCTGTGGGTGATCTGCGGCAGGTAGCGGACTGCCAGTCTCATCTCTCCCCGCCCGTTTAGCGGCGCAATCGACGGTAGAGTCTGAAAAAGAGGCGAGGCGCGACATGAGCGGCCTGGCTAGCCCGGTGGGAATGAGCGAACAGGTTGGACAAATGAAGGTAAAAAAAAACCTCCGTTATTCGGTGAGAAAAGAAGTAGCGCAGCTTTTGTGCCGCTGTGTGTTTGTGTTTACCCTAGCTTTCAGCGCCAGGTAATTCATCTGGGTGTGGTCGAAGTCCCACTTGGAGAGCTCCACGTCCACCTCGCCCAGGAAGCTGTTCTTCCCAAAAGTGTCGTGATGCCAGACGGAGAGAATGAGCGTCTGTGTCCTGAGGTACTCCATGCGAACACGATACTGTACGGACGGGAGAGACGCTTTTGTTTGCCGTGGGTCGAGTGTTTAGCGTGTGAGGGAAAAAAAACAACAACAAAACCCCTCAGTGGGTTCATTGAGTGCGCGGCCGTACCCGGAGGATCTCGTTGAAAGTCGGATTCAGTGTCTTTTTCTTTACAGATGTTTTCCTCTTTCCCAGACTGGCTTTGTCAGGAACCAGGTAACTTTTGACGTACCTTAAAAAAAAAAAAAAAAAGAAGCAGCATAATGATATTAATGGCAATTAGTAGGAAAGACGTCAAGAAAATTGACTGCAAATAATTTTCTAAATATATACTACTGTTGAAAGACGTCAAGAAAATTATGTATAGATGGTTATTAACTTCGTTTCTAAATGTTACCAACAATATCAAAATTGTAGTGTTATGAAAAAAAAAACCCCACACACCCCCACACACAATTGTAAATTATTGTGTTTGTAAGTCAGTTTTGTAATTCTCCAAGAGCTTGAGGCCTACGCCACATTTAGCCGGATATCTGGGAAAACGAATACATTTTTATGCGTTCTGGATTTCCATCCACACAAAAACTCAGTTTAACCTCAGCAAAAACAATTATTTATGAAAACTCAAGCCAAAGTGAAGATTGGGTCTGAGGTTGTGCAGTGCTTCTGCTTGTCTTTCTATGTCAGAATTACTCCTAATTGGTTGATATTAGCACGGTCAAAAATAACACTCGGTTAGAAAGAATACTTTTGTTACTGACGGGTCGGAGCGGTTTCTCTTTGGGTCGACTGCGGCCAGGTCGCGGCACTCTGCCACGAAGATGTGAAACTCCCGCAGCTTTTGGACGTAGTTGATGGAGAACTGGATGGTTCCCTGAACCTCAACAAAATCGCCGCTGTACATGGTCATCACACTCCCACTCAGCTGAGAGCAGACGGAAACAAAAAATAAAAAAAATAAATAAAAAAAAAAACAAGGTAGGTAAAGATTTACAAGAATCTGCTGGCCTCAAGCTGAGTGAGCAAATTTTCTGGCACATAGGAAGAATGCCTATCTGTCCAGCGGCTAAGCTAGCTTTAGCATCTTAAGGACCATATGCTGTTTTTAAAGGTACAGTTTGAAGTCACTTCACCCTTAGAGTATGTTTTGTTTTTTAGCTCCTAATTACTTGTTGCACCACTAAGAGAAGATAATGTTTTATTGAATTTTCAAACAAAACATTTATTCGTTTAGGAATTTTAGCCATTTTTTTTTGCGTCGCTTCACCACAAATTACCCGGTTAAAATAAATGTTCCATCATATTTCTTTACTCATTACACGTTTGTTTGTTGTTAAAAACATGCGTTCATTTCCTCGTTTGTTTCAGAGCAAAACAGAATGCTAAGCTGCCAAAGAAAGTGTGAATATAGGTTCTAGATATGCTCCCTGTTTTTGAAAAAAGAAAAAGAAACCCGACCAAACAAAACCAGGACTTCTTATACCACAATGCCTTTGCAAACTTTAATACATTTTATGAAAAAAAAAAAAAGTGAGTCAGTCGGAAAGCTACAATTTTTTCACCTTTTAATTTTTTTGCAAACCAAATCCTGAAAATGTGACCTCCACTTCTATTCTTCTAACCCACAGGAGATCATGTGCAGAGCAAGTCACTTAATCAGTGAATAAAGTCCATCTGTTTGTAATTTTGCTTCATTACAATTCCAGCTGTTCTGGGAAGGCCTCAGAGCGCCTTTAGAGAATATTAGCGAACAAACAGAGTCATAAAAGACAAAGAAATGCAGCTGGCGGACCTGTGATAAAGCTGTGAAGTTTAAAGCGGATAGGTTATAAAACAACATCACACGCACTGAACATTTCATTGAGCTCTGATCAGTCCATCATCTGAAAATCGAACAACTTCAAAGCTCAAAAAGAAAAAAGAAAAATAATCTAATCTGTCAGGCTGGGCAAAAAGAACCTTGTAGTCATCGCAGAGATCCATGGTAACACCGGAGGAGCTGCAGAGATCAACGGCTAAGATGGCAAAATCTGCCAGTAGGACAATTATTGCTCATCCACAACACAAATCTGGCCTTTGTGGAAGAAAGAATTATGAGACATTGTGTTTCCCTCAAGCCAAGAAGGGAACACACCGAAAGTTGTTGGTCTATACAAGAACTTTTCTGGTTCTTGTATAGACCAACAATAATCAATTATTGGTCTCTGCACTGGCAGATTATTTCATTTACAGCAAGACATTTTCCCATGTTATAAGTGAAATAATCTGCCAATGCAACTAATAGTTTTTCGTCAATATAAAGAAATTACTGACTTGAAACAAGCTCCTATATCTTGCTGAAAAATTACTTGTGAGTTAGTACACTTGAAATAAGACAAAAAGTTATTTGCACTAGAAACTGAACCAAAAATACTCGGTAAGATTTAGTGTTTTTGCAGTGCACCCAGTTATTTGAACTAAGTAACCCTTCGCAGGAGAGAGGCCGTCAGGCCAAAATATTAATGTGATTAATCCGCATTATGTCTTTTTAACATGTAGTTTTTAGCACACTGGTTTGAACAGCGGACACTTTGGCAAAATATAAAACACTGAACGTGGATGACCTGCAACAGGGACACAACGTCACACTTCTAACATCTATGAGACAGTGGAAGTGATGTTTCAAACACAAAACCAACAGGTGACGAAGGCAGTGTTTACACAGGGAGGATGCTCATGCAGAAGCAGTAGTGTGTGAACGTACAGAAGACACAGACGTCATGCCAGAGGAGCTGCTCAGGATAGTCGCTGAGCTGCCCGCTGTTAGTCTTTCTAGAGGGTTATTGCCTTCGCAGAAGTCAGTGTCAATGCCACGCTCCTGAAACACAGACAGACCGCAGGGGAGGAAAGCTTTGTGCGGCTGAACGCAGTGCAGGGTTCGTTCTTCAGACGGGGATAGCTTTACCTCCTTCTGCAAGAACGATGGGACGGATTTGCTCATCTTCTTTAAGTGGTCCAGATCCGAAAAAGAAGAGGAGGAAGGAGTGGAGATGGCTGAAACTGTGGAGCAGTACGTCAGAGAATATTTAGTAAATCTGCGATGCGCATTTCAAATGTTTGTGCGTTTTTACCTTCACTGCTGCGCCTGAGGTCGGCAGCTGGGTCCGCCCTTCTTTCTTGTCCTTCGAAAACAGTGAAAAACAAGCTAATCTCAATTGTTGTTACAGATGTAAAACATAAAAAAGTTGTAGAGGGCCTGCTGACGTGGTGCTGCGGATGCGGTGATGTCCTCCATGCTTTTAGCCAGATTTTTAGGACGTGCCTCCGCTCGCCGCAGCGCCTTTCTCACCGGATTTTGCTCGTCTTCGTCGATTCCTCCTGCATAGCAGAAGAAAGCGATACAAGTAGGGCAAGACGTTACGTTTTCACAAAGGAGATTTGCTTTTGACAGCTTACTGCTCACATTAGACCAATAAGGCAGACATTTAAAATATGCATAAACATAAATATAACAAAGTGCAGATTATTGAAATAATGTGAAAACTGAGAATTCCTTTAATATTGTCCCAGCACAATGTTGCATTATCAAAATTCAGCCTAGATCTAGTTGTGTTCCCATGAAAAGTTTTGACTTATAAACAAAAACTGTACTGTATAGTCGGGTTTTTTAATGGAAGATTGTTTTTGTTTTTTTAGCTAAACTTGTCAGTGGTTCACATATTCACTAATTAAAATCCACATACGTGAAAATTCTGATGTTTAACATTTGCAGTATGTAAAAGATAGAAAGCTTCTTCTTGTTAAATTTGGCTTTCATTTTTGTTTTTATAGGTTATTCATTTCTATTTAATTATGTTAATTGATAGCTATCTAATAGGAATTTTCTAAATTTTTCTTCTAAATGCCACTCAGTTCTTTCAAGATTTCATAAGTTGTTGTTTTTTCTAAGAATATTTAAATGCACATATAAAACAATGTTTTGCGACATTATTATCTGTGGAACCTGTTTATGTTTAGCTTCGAAGCCAAACACAATACAACACTGATGTAATTTAGAGTACCTACTTAGCCTTAATCTAATAGTGATTAAGGCTTAGCCTTCACTTCCTCCCATTGTCTTTTAGCAACTTTTCTTCTGTTAGGGTGTGGCAGTTTTATTTATTTTATTATTATTATTTATTTTTTATTTTTTTGCCAAAATAGACATTTAAATGAACTTACCAGCATTTTTAAAATAGCAGAAGAAAGTGAATCTCTATTTTTAAAAAATCACAACTAAAGAGTTTAGTTACCTAGTGGCTGCGTTGCTAAACAGATTGTCTTCACTGAGCATTTTAGCAGCTGACTTAATCATTGTGTTGATTGTGTCACATTTACTCATGAATGTTGGCCTTTTTAGAAGCAGTAGCAGGTTTTCTGCCACTGGATCTTTGGCTGATGTTGTTTTTCAGCCAGAAAGCCTTTGTAGCAAATAAGTAACTTTACTACGTAGGTGAAGCTAACCTTAATATTTAACACCCCAACAATCAAGGTGACGGAAAGGGTAATGCTATCTAGGGTGAATGTTACTAAGAAAACATAAAGTGAGATCTTACGATTTGAACTGTTCCTGATGTTGGACCATGTTTCTGACGTACTGCTGACAGACGACTCCTGGCCTGTGTCTGAGCTACTGTAGTTTGCCCAAACGGGCCACTGGCTTGTCTTGGTCATCTGCCTGCCATGACGATCCTCTGATTTCACCGGTGTGCTTGCACTCACTGGTCCACTAAGATCAAGATCGTATCTGGACTTGACCTCTGCGGCCTCTTCGCTTAACGCGGGCGCGAGTGTGGTGTGGACGCTGGTCTTGTCCATCATCCCCAGGTAGTGGCGGTAGTCTGTGGGGACGAAAGCCCGCGCTCGTGGAATCACAAACTCTGGCTCGAGCTGCCTGTGTTTCCTGCTCTGAGACCGGAGAGGACTTAGGTCTAATCTTAGTTGGGTTGGATCTTTTTTCTCATCTACGCTGAGAGCGAACATGCTCGTTGCGCGGCGCAGAGAACTTCCGCGGCTGCTGGAGATACAGAAGCTGTCCTTTCTGCTTTTCGTAGACCGAATGTCTTTGGTTACGCCGCTTTGTGGCTTTGTGGGCTTCTCTTCTCGACTGAAGTCCTTTGTGCTCCTTTTGAACTGTTTTTGCTGCTCTGTCTCAGCTTGCGTGTAACTGGGCAAGTTACTTTTGTTGTCACTTTGTAGCTTTGATCCTGATCCAATCAGCTTATCATGTGGAGACTTCAACCGGCTTTGGGGAGAAGGAAATGACTTCATGGCAGCTCCTCTTGTTTTCTCAATAGCAGAACTTGCATGATAAATCTCCGCATCAACGGACTTTAAATCCTGGGATGAAAGCTGGGAACGGAGGGGCTCTTTCCTTTTGGGGCTTTTGGGTTTGTCAAAGGTTAAAGAGCCCTTAGAGTCAGCAGTAGCCTCGTCCCAGAACTCTCGCAGAAAGTTAAACTGGGCACGACTCGTTCCAAGACTCGGATTCATCTTGTCTAATCTCTGATTCAATGGTAGAACCGTAAAATTCTGGGGATTCTTGTTACTGCCTTCCTCGTCGCTTCCTGAATCATTTCCAATTGATCTCAAGTCAAACTCGGACTTCGTGAATCTCTTAGTCAGTTTTGTTTGACTCACACCATGGGTCACTTTGCCCTCTCCAGGACCTTTAGGTTTGCCGTTGTAGAACATTGGCTTGTTAAGCTCCTGCTCCCAGAAGGACTTCAGCTGCTTTATCCTCTCCGCTGTGCTTTCTTGGCGTTGCGATATTTGCTTGTTTGAGTATGAACTGCCGGCCCTGTCCTTGGTGGCTGGATCGTCTTTTCTTTTGGGAGACGAGCCTGAGTGCAAGTTTTTATCCTCGCTGTCTCTCCTTCTCACATCTTCAACCGAACCTCTGTGAACTTTGGCTTTTGTGGTGAGTTGCTCTTCATTCTCGTCCATGTACGAGCCATTTCTGGACAAACTGAAACTTTCAGACTCCAAGCCGACCTTTGTTGAGAGGTCTGGATCCAGCTGAGCTTCAGGAGCGGTGTTGGACAGAAGGTCTTGCCTGAAAAATTCTTTAGATCCTGAAATGTCGTCTGGTTGTAGATTTAGTGTGGTCACAGAATCGCTCTCAAGCTCTTGATCTATGATTGTCCTCTCTGCTGGGTTTGGTCTGTTTGCAAGTATAGCTTCTCCATCCAACACTCTTCTGTTGGCGGTTTGTAGATTGGATATTAACTTCAAATGGATAGAGTCATTATTGTACTTTTCGGGTGCTTCTGACTGAATAGAGTTCACCATTTGCATTTTTTGGTTGTTGAGTGGCTGCTGCTCGCTTTGAACACTTTGATCTGGGGTGTACTTATCATAGAGCCCATTTCCATTGTACTTTGCAGGAACAAAGTGTACATCAGGTTCTTTGGCTGCAAAACCCTGAGCTGAGTTTACTCCTTTGTCAGCCGGCGTCACGGATTTGCTGATAAGTATCTTTGGGCCCGCGTTGCTTTTCTCCCAGAACGATTTCAAATGAGAAATTTTCAACGGCTGGCTTTCATCGCAACTATCCCTAACGTCCTGTGAATGCAGATGTTGAGAATCGAGCGTCTCCTTGCTTCCTTTTCTGTTGTGCTCATTGTTGATCTTTTGTAAGTGGCTACTATTCGTCTCAGATCTATTTAGCTTCCTTTCACTGGTCCCTCTGTCAAATGACTCTTCCTCCCTTGATTTGATGATAGATGCGTGTTTGTCAAAGCCCTTGCAGGCCTTTGGAGTGTCTTCTGAGTTCAGCCAGTCGCTGCTGTCCGTGCTGCGGTTGAACCAGTCCAGCACCTTTGCGATGGAGTCGTCCTCTTCACCGGTGGGGCTCATTGTCTGAGAGGACAGTTTGAAAGCGGTCATCTGATTAGGCTTCTGAGCTTGCTGACTGGATTTGTCAATGAAGTGGAGATCATATGACATAGGAGGGATGGGATCTGGAAGTGGAGGAGGAAGCAAAGAAGATAAATACACATCTCACTGGTGTGTGGTTTCCTTTCATTTATTACATTGATCAGTGTCAAAAGTGCAAAATACCAGTCCATGTGGAAAGAAACATACTTTGTCTTGCAAACGTGTTTACACCCTATAAAAGTTTCTACGTTAATTTACAATAACACATTTTGATTAAGTTGTAGGCTAACACAAAGTAAGTGATACTTTGTAGAACTACTTTTGTAAATCTTTTGGAGTATGTAAACAGTTTTACACATCTAGAGAATTAAATGTTTGTCTGACTATTTGTCTTTGCAAAATAACACCAGCTCAGTCCAAATTGATTAAGGTTTGAGATTTTTTTAGGTCTGAACTTTTGACTAGGTCATTCTCACATATGAAGATGCATTGGTCTAAACTACTACATTGTTTACCTGGATGTGTGTTTGGGTTTATTGTCCTGCTGGAAGGTGAACTTCTGCCCTAGTCTCAAGTCTTTTGCAAACTCTATCAGGCTTTCTTGTAGTTTTGCTCTGTGGTAAATGGACTGAACTTATATAGCGCTTTATCCGATAATTTTTGACCACTCAAAGCGTTTGACTACAGTCATTCACCCATTCGCTCTCACATTCATACACCGATACGTAGGCAATTTGGGGTTAAGTGCCTTGCCCAAGGGCACATCAACATGGGGCAGGAGGAAGCTGGAATTGAACCTACA
>CAEGAE010056804.1:0-11374 GCA_903067095.1 Girardinus metallicus
ATAAATGTTTAAATGGAACAAATGTATGCAGATATTTCATCTCTCTTACCCAGATCTCATACATGCTGTGAGGTTGGAGCTTCCTCAAAGTTGGTCTAAAACAGGAAAACATTTAAAAAAAAAAAAAAAAAAAAATAACAATAATAACCACACATGTTCCTGTAACTACTCTCTTTATGGCTTGACATCTAACTCTCGCATGATGTTGCGTTTCATTAGTATTAAATGATTTTTGAATAAAATCATTCAGAAGCCCACCTGTCATGCTGTTCGATGTATTCAACAAGCTCAGACTCGATGTAAGGCTTTCCTGGAATGGTGACGGGTTCTCCCATGAAGGGTTCATAGAAATCCACTTCATTCATCTTCAGCTTTAGCTTTTTGGCAATCTGGAACACAAAATCAAATTTACTCTGAATTAACGCAAACGTCTGAACGTGGTAGAAGTCACAAACAATAAAGTCAGTGCTAAGAAGACAGGTAGAAACAACTACCATAGTAAAGGTGTTGTGATCAAGACCATTGTTAGCATTTTTAGTTAAATAATCTTTCTGTGAAATTGCCTCTTCCATGCCTGTTTCTTCTCCTGCAACATAGTTGCCTAAAGCTTTCATCAATCTGGGACGTTGCGAACAGCAATGGATTGAACTCTTGGCAGTAAGCTTCCATCCATGTTGTTTGCCGACAGAGTTCACCAGTGTTATTTCGGCAACTGCATACATTTCACCCTCAGCTGTCGCCGACAACGCTTGTTATGTCATTGGTTCTGCTGTTGGTAAGATACAGACACAAGAGTCCGATGCTTTCACAGCAATATCTGCTGATTTCAATCATGCCTCGATCTCTGCTACACTGCCAACTTTTCGTGAACACACAATGGAGCAGTAGCAAGTCACAATGGATAAACTGTACTGACACTTTCCTAAAAGTGTTTGTCGACAGTGCCCCCTCCCCAAACTTTGATGCTTTTATGAAAGTATACTCTCAATGTCCATACACATGCTTAGAATGGCTTTTGAATAGTTTTTGTGACCACCGTGCATCAAAGGGTTTAAGGAGGTTTTGACACAGACGCTCACATGGACACGCCGGTAAATACTAATTGTCATGTTGCAATGATTACTTGTTATTGCAACATGATGACAAGTAATGACTGCGGTGTGTTGAACCGCCAACTGTTATCTGTTCAGTAGCGCCTGCAGCTGTACGCACTGTGCATACCTTTAGATTTTCCTTTGAATAATTTTTTTTTATATTACAGTTATTTGAGATTTTATCATTTTCACCTTTCCTATTAACAAAATTGTGGGGAAAAAAGAAAAAAAAAAGATTCTTTGTGTCAAGACATCCTGTACGTAACTTATCTGTGTGAGTTTTGTTCGATTGGCAGCTTGACGTTCTTTCTTTCTGTAAGCTAAATGTGACTAAGCTGTGAAATGTCACAATCTTGTTTTTCTCTGCTCAAAATACAAATCCTTTGTTCAGAGACAATCTGAACAAAGGATTGTCTCTGAACAATCCTTTTTAATTCATGAGTGAATTAAAAAGGATCTCTCGTTCTTGAAGTAGCCGACCAGTTTGGTCACAGAAAGCAGAAGAAGCGGATTGTTTACAGCCTACAGATAGGATCGCTCTTTGCCAGCCACATGGAGATTTCATCAGTAACTGTAGATGATGATGGCTGTGAGTAGGAAAGATCTCCTGCAGCAGTTTGTATTGCAACAAATTTGAAAAAGCCTCAGATTGTAAGACACTGTTTTTCTATGACAGCCTCATGAAGACGATGGGGAAAGGCTGTCTAAAATGTTCTTGATTTTATGCGAAATCCGTCTTTGCGTCATCATCGCCAAAGGATTCCACAGTAGTCCCCAGAACAGAACCAGGAACCAAATGCTATTAGATCTGGTTGCAATTTTGTAGCGAGGGGTGCTGGTGCCTATCTCCAGTGAACGTTTTGGGGCGAGAGCCGGGGTCCACCCTGAACATATATATCCATAATGGCTTATTTATTCATGGGCAAAATAGGTCAGCATAGAAAAAGTCACTGTTTTTTCAGTTATCCTGTCCTAGTAGATCTTCTGTTGCATGCCGTTTTAAGCAATTTCAAGTCTATCAAATGACAAACAAATGGCTATAGAAGAACACAAAACAAGAAATCTGGACAAACCTTGGGGTCAAATGTTGCAAAGAATTTGACGAAGGGGTGGAACTCTTCAGCTGCGTCATCATACTCTATAAAATCTGTAAGAGCAAAATAAAAGTTATTACACTTCCAGTAGGAATTTTGGCACAGAGATGGGATGCTTGAAGCTCAGAATGGTTAATTTGTGAGTGGTTCAACCTACGGAGGGATCTCTCACTCTTGAAGTAGCCGACCAGTTTGATGACATCGTCCATGTTGTAGAAACCCTTCAGCTCTCGGTCGTTGTCGATGATCTCCACAGGGTCTTCAATCACCTACAGCAGACAAGTAAGCACAGGGGTCTCTAACGCTTTCTGTTCATTATTCACGTCCATTTTATCATAGCTGGTGATAAAACAGGGGAGCTCAGCTACATGCAGCTTTTGGAAGAATTGTTGCCCAGGCTTCCAGGTTTATCTCCGCCAACGTTACTTACATCATATAAGAACTCAACAATGGTATCTGCAGCCAACTCTCCATCGTACTCAATTATTTCATTATCTGCAAAGATATAGATGCTGTCGACTTCATCCAGACCTGGTGAGAAAAAAAGATTTCATCTGTGAGAAAATCATATTCTTAATATTCACTTACAAGATTGGATAAGCTTCCATTCATACAACTGGAGTAGGTTCGTCTTCAGTTCTCAGTCAAATCCATCCCTCATGTGTCTGTCTTTTAGCTTAATGATGCTTCTAAACTCTTCTAATTTTGGGATAGAATTTGTTTCTAATGTGGGCTCCAGTTTTACTTCATTTTAGATTTTTGACTTTTATCAAGACACAAGACCAAACAGCTCAATCTTTTTCTCCTCTGAACATAAAACCCTTATTCAGTTCAGCGTTAGAGTCTGAAACAGCACTACTTTCTTTCATTTTTAGCCAATGACCCTAAAACTACCTTCGGAATGAAAAATGTAAAACAACGTTAAGTATCTTGAATCTAAGAAGTACGCCTAAAACCTGGGTTTTAAATGAGCTCTACTGCAAAGCCAGGTCAAATATCCAGAACAAATTATGTTAGGATTTTTTTTTGAGGACCATATAAGGTGTTTGGTTTCTCTGAAGCTTGCTATGTATGTTTATAGATTTCTTCACTCAGTCTTATTTGGTATATTTTAAGCTAGGGGACAACATTTTCTACACCTGACAGAGTGTCATATCCTTGGTAAACACTTGAGGTCACTGTTGGTTCATAAACCATCTGGTCTTTCCTCCCATGCCTCCTTCTAGTAAATCTTGAGAAAAAATAAAATAATAACATCTAATCTGGAATTGAATGAAATTGTTTTGACTGTCCTTTTATGAAGTCAAAATCTAGACAATATCACTTGCCTTCCAGATGTAATCATACCGTTGGTCTTGTTACTACCACAGATTTTCTTAAACTGCATGGTCATTTTTTAAGAGACAACACAAATGAATCCATATTTGTTGAAGCAAAATAATACAAGGTTATGGTTTAAAAAATAAAAAACCTAACGCATCTGATGTGTAATGTGCAATGTATTCAGCCCTCTTCTACATTAATGTACAGAACTCCTTGCTATCTACCAATTTTGTTTCTATAAAATCTTCATTTGTTTATCATTTGAGCACATAAGTAAAACAATAAATGTCTCATGAATTTATGCTTTTTTAAATTTATTTATTATTATTATTATTTTTTTAAAAGTGGCCAACAAGTGCTTTCAACTTGACAATTTTGGCCCTAAAAGTTTGTACACCACTACTTTAGACTACAGCCTATTTTTTATTCCGAAGAAAAAGAATAAAATTTAGATTTTATTTATATAAAAAAAAACTGTCTTTGAAACATTTATCATCTTCCCTCCAATTCATACTGTAAGTATGCTCAACCTGCTTTGGCAAGTTATATATTTTTAAAAAAAAAAAAGCACTGAAGGTTGTGGCTGTACCAAAACAAAACTTAAAAAAGTTAAGTCTCTGTAAATGCTTTTCAAGGACATCTACACTCATTTACAAAATGAGTGTAAATGTCACTGGGGAAATGATCATTAACCATGATCTTTTCCCCAGCAGTGGTTCCAAAAAGCGTACCCAGCTTCTTGGCAACAGCAGCGGCCTTCTTTTCATCCACCAGTCCAAACCCGATGTCCTCGTCTTCGAACTCATCCAGAACTTGGGCCGCAAGCTAGTCAAAAAGACAGTGGCACAAAAACAGGAGGTAGGAGAGATTGGGCGAAATTCAGGAAAACGTGACATTTCGACATCGAGTTAAAAAGCTTGAAGTTTTCCTACCAATTCGCAACATTTGAAGGAGCGGTTTGAAGCTCTGCCTTGCGCATTTTAAATCTAAGCGAAACCAAAACACAACACCTGGCAGGAAGTCCCACAAGAACAAGACAGGCAGAACACGGACCAACTATGATGACAGCAAGAGACACAGCAACAGGTGTGTTGGAAGGAAGAGGAGCGGGCAGCCCGCCAAAGGCCATGGTGCCCACATGCACAGACACACATACAGATATGTACAGTAGAGCACATCCCATCATTCATAATGCGTGTTACATCGTTGTTTTACGTGGTCTTTAAGACTTCTGAATCTAAAATCATCTCAATAATGCGAGGAATCTTATTTGTGTGAAGGCCGTCTAAAGCATTGTAACACTTTGCAAAGCAGCACGGCAAAGTGGATTCACAATGTAAGCCACAAATTGCCCAAAAGCAAAAGCACAAAAAACTACAGACTATTTCTAGTGTTTCACTATATTTTAAGTTGCTCTTTGCAGATTATCTTTAAAGTTAATCTTTTAGTTATTCACAGACATCCATTCTCTTGGTACAAATCTGATATACTGTTGAAAAGATCTAATTGGATTATCACCATGAATCCGTGGAAGTGTTGTTTTTTTAAATAGTTATTTAAGTTAGAGGTTATGTTCTCCCAAATCAGAAAAAAAGTTGTTGTTTTTTTAGCTTGATAGACCCATTACGTTCAGTACGTCTGTGTCAGGCAATCTGGTGAGTCTTTAGAAAAACATCTTGTCACCTGTCTCAGTATCAATCACTACATTCTCCGTTATGAACAGAGATATGCAAAACTGCACATGGTCAGGGTTCAGACCAAGACCTGGGAACATCCCAGCAACCGTCCACCAAAGACCCGGGGTTCTACAGATTCTGCATCTGTTCAGCTGGAGGTGACTCTGTCCTAGAACTTCCAACAAGGTAATAATTAATCCGGAGGATATGGACAGAGATTAACAAGTAGGAATTGGCTGTTGTGAGAAAACTGAAAGTCTACAGCAACAAAGAGTTCTGGAAAGGCAAGAACCCAATGGGGGAAATAAATAATAATAATAATAATCCATGAAGATTTACATCAGTAAACCAAGGAGCAGAGGCTGAAAGAAAAACAATGAAGACAATGATCTGGCAGGGAACAAAGGATACAGACTGACCTTTAAAGTAATTGGGGAAGTTAAGAAACCTGAACTCAAGGGAAAACAATCGTCAAACTAAGGCCTTACGTTGACAAGTAGCATTCAAAAGTTGGAGCATTGGGCCAAACAATGAAACGAAGCCAAATTAAAACCAAAGAAGTCACGAGAATGCTAATTAGATATGGTGAATCCTGCTGTTAGTTATGTTAAATATGCCTTCTTTGAAAATGAGTTAACAAGCGTGTAGAAATATCTTTACAACATCAAGCAGCCTACATTTCTTAAAACAGCTTACCATTAAAAGTAGTCATTTACCGTGTTAAGGTCATTGCTTTTTTTTTTTTGATTTGGGTGACGCAGCCTTCGATGTTCATGGTGATTGTTAAATGGATTGGTGAAAGGATGGATGGACATGTTAGAAAGCAATTAATGTATTAGACAGGTGCTTTATCAAAAAAGGTATCCTTACTTTTGTCTCTTTCTCACAAATCTGACGTTAAACTTGCACAGCCCAAGCTGCTGCCGCTACTGGACTTTGAAAGCAGTTCAGCCTCCACTGGTCTGTGTTGCGGGTTGCTACTTCATTTCACTTCCTTTTAAACCAAACTGCAGTCAAGGAGACGAAGGAGTGAAACGGTTAGCGTGTAGACTGCGACAGCAGGAGAACCCGTATGTCACGGCCCGGCTCGGAAGCACTCGACACACGAGGCAAACTTTGACGTACCTGAAAGATTACGGCTGCTTCGCTTGTGATCAACTGCAAGGAGAGGCAACACTTTAGGGCGAGGCATTAGGTGGACGTAGCCTCCATGTTTGTTCACAACAAATCTTCACTGAGAACAACACAAGGCCACACTGACAATCAAGAAAATGACTGATTGGCTTTCCACCACAGATCACCAACACACCAACAACCTGAAGCTGTCTTGGCACATTATTTGGTTTGGCATTTCCTCCCTTACAGATTTCTACAGGTTCTTTTTGTTTGTTTTTTTCACAACAATGTAAGTAGAATGTTTTCTCTATATGGACTTATTCAGGCTTTAAGCAAGGGTGTAACCATTAGTGTCTTTGTAACTATTAGAAACTTCCTGTTTTATCAGTTATTGTTCAAACACCACAACCTCTGTACTACTGATGTACTATACTTTGATTTTTACGTAAAAAAAAATTGTAAAGAATTGGTTATTATTAATGTTTGTGTCATCAAAACGTCTGTTGGATCACAATCGCTTGCCCCCCTCACTTCTACCCTTTTCCTGTTACCGCAGCCAAAAGTCATTTTCCACAAAACAGACGACAACAAACAGCAAACAGATTCACTGAATGCAACAAAACAACAACTCAACAAAAACAACATAAATGTGCATCTGAAAAGGGGGATGAAAGATATTTTGTCAAACCCAAAAAGTCAAAACACATTAAAAAGTCAAAACACATTAAAGCTGAAAGCCTTGATGTGAATGAATCTTTTATTGCAGTCCTGCAATAAAAAAGACTTTTAAAAGATCTAAATTTGAATTTGAATTTTTTTGTTTATTGTGGGGGAAAGCTGCAATCTACTAATTTGAACCTACTTGTTTCAAATAAGTAAAAAAAAAAAAAACATTTTTATGTAACATTTTAAAGATAGAGATATAAATATAAGTTTCTTGGAACTTTCCATTAATACTCATTTACTTTATTTCCCCGTCTAAAGATCACTGTTACTGGAGTGGCATGATGAGGTCACCACGCTTCCATAACAACCACTGGTCACTATCTGCATACCAACCAGCTGTTTGGGAGGCAAAAACATTTTCTTTCCTAACATTACAAACACACACATGAAGCCAGATAAACTTTTTAATTGGAAATGTGTCCTTTGGTCAGACTGATGTTCCAGATTAAATGCAAAATTCCATTTGTTTACCACCAAAGAACAAGCAAAGTAACAATTTAATAATCTTCCACCAGATTAAGATCCAAAAATCTGTTTTCAACCATGGTGGTCTCATGTCCCAGACCTAAATCCTACAGGATATCTGTGGGATCCTCTCTGTATGCACTCCAACATGGCTATAATTTCTTTTATCCATGCGCTGTCTCATTAGCAAAAAAGGGGCCAGTGTGCACAGCAGGGGTCCCAACAGAATTATGCTACCAGTGATATGGTTGAAGCCAATTATTTTGTTAACATTGCAATTTTTTCCTCATTGAATACATTTACAAAGTGTAAGTTGAATTTATTTTAAGGCTTTTCACATCTTAACCAGAGGGAACGGAGTTTCGCGTCAGTAAAGCGTGTTGAGAAAATCCCCAGCAACATGTTGGTGTTACTTTTTATTCACTTTGAATTAAAAGATTTTGAAAAACGCCAAAGCACCAACACCGAGTCGTTGGACTGGGAGCGGCGACAGAGGGGGCTGATGTTGCAGATCAGAGAGGAAAACAACCACTGACACTAAGATGGAAAAACTCAACGTCGACGCCTAGAGTGATCCTTTAAGCGTTTTAAAATTCCAACTGTTGCCTCGTCTCTTGAATATTTGACTCTCCCGATGCGTTTCACTTCCTCACACGTTCCCCACTCGATCACCGGATCCATCCAGACGATTGGAGCCAAGTTAGAGGTCAGCAGTGTAAACCACTTGGCAGTGTTTTCCGAAGCCCACCCGCTGCCAAAATGTCCGGTGAGAAAACGGAGAGCTGAGTGTCATGGTGAGCCGTGGAAACCGCGCCCGGGCTTCTCTTTGCACTTGGCTGCCGGATGACATGACGACCAAGGTGGGCTTTGCATTTCTGGCACCGTGTGAGACAGTAACTGTTCCACTGCTCACTGTATGCACATTAGCTGACACATTAGTTCATCAGGTTTAGCTTGGCATGAGCTGTGCTTGTTGCTAACAGCGTGCTGATGAAAATAATATTGATGCCAACATGGATTCAGGTGGAATCAAATGTAACTGGACAAACCTTAATAATAACCTCTCTGGGTTTTAAAATGTATCCTAAGTGATCAGAACACTGCTTCCTGCTTTGCATGCAAATGCCACAAAGTGGTCTGAATAGAACACCGGGATGTGTACAGGTCCCTCTTTAATATCACAAATTCATCTGATCAATTGGACTTCTATAGTATTTAGTCATCAGCATAGTTACGAATCATCTGAATCTATTTTATCGTAATTTCAGCTGCAAACTCTTGATCAGCTTCATTGACACAAACTCAACAGATGTGATATTAGACAGGAAACAGAAAAATACTATAGAGATAAGTAACTGCACAGAGAGTTGAGAAATGAATCCATATAACACTGCAATAAAACACATAAGAGCTTGTTTACCAACTTTTGTTTTGCCCTCACACAGTGAGGTCAAGGAGATGAAAAAGTGGTTTGGTTGCCCGGAGGGAGAGAAAACGAGGTTGGGCGCCCGACTAGCTCATCAAACTTGCTAGTATCCATTCAGATTGTGGGAAATGAAGGAATCTGTCACAAGACATGTATGCAATCAGTACGCTTGGTTACAAAAGCTCAACCTTCCGTGGATTGTATGTGTGGAGTCCACAGGACACACACAGGATGTGGCGTTAAGTTCACCCTTAACATCTCTACTGAAAGCATTGCTTGACTAGCCTGTTTGATCGACTTTTAAACAATGGTTAGACATTATCAGATGTTTATCTCTCACTTTTCGACTACATTTTCACACTGCTTAGTCAAAGGACAGCACAATTTTTTAGGGATACATCAATACAAAAATTCGGTCCGATACCGATATTTGATATTAATATTGCTGTTACGGTCGATAACCGATATTTACCGATAGCATACGTTTTTCACTACCATTTCGACATATTTGGGAAACAAAATCCCACCAGCAACAGACAGAAACAAAATAAAAATAAATATCATTTTTTCATATCGGCCCCATTGTATATATCAGACCAATACTGGCATTTTTAAAAAATTACTAATATTGGCCGATACTGATGTTGATGTCAATATATCAATGGTATCTCTATAATTTTTCTATTTTATTACCTATATTTTTAGCTATATTTGTCACCAGCCACTCTATACGGTATGCTCTGTCAATAAATGCCAAACTAGTCTGTTTGCTTTGTTGTTTTTCTCTGCTGTCCAAAGTGACTCAGAGTTTTTACCTGGTTCTACGCATGACCCCTTAGTTCGATTTTTCAGAAGGAAGTCGAATACTCACGCACGTTTGCAGGTGTGGGTGTGTGCGTGTGCGTGTGTGTGTGTGTGTGTAATCCTATGATGTAAGGTAGTCAGGGTTGACCCAAGGGACACAAACTCAACCAGCTGTAGCTTTTATACAAGATGCGGAAAACGGCCAGCTGTTGCCTTTCAAAAGGAAACCAAAGTCAAAACTTTCAGGTTCAGAGAAGTTTACAAATGCATTTTAAACATATTAAACCTGAAAAAAAAAGTTTGGGTTTGCTCATTCTAATATTAAGTAATCTATACTTCAACCTTGCAGAGGTAAGCAAAATTTAATTGATAAAAATACGATGATTTAACTCAGAGTATTTTAGCCTTTGAACTTTAGTCACATTTACCATAAAGCATGCCAGTGTACTTTAATGGCATTGTGTATAACAATGACATCAATGCCAAGACGGATTATTGCAAAATTCTGAACTGGAAAGAAAACTGTTCAACTGTCTTAATAATATGAAAAAGGTTAACACTAATACCTCTAAATAAAATCTACCCTAAATAGCTTCCTTCAGATGTTAGCCAGTTCCGTGTTTGCTGCAAAGAATGCTGGGTAA
This sequence comes from Girardinus metallicus, assembly GCA_903067095.1. NCBI lineage: Eukaryota > Metazoa > Chordata > Actinopteri > Cyprinodontiformes > Poeciliidae > Girardinus > Girardinus metallicus. The sequence goes on from CAEGAE010056804.1 coordinate 10,369, forward strand.
AACAAATATGTGGAAGTTTGGCTCCAATCAGAGGAGACCAAAATTTTAATGTTTTGGGTTTTATGAGAGAAATGATAAACATCTTCAGTAAAACATGGCGGTGACAGCATAATGCTGTGTTTAGTTGTTTCTTCAAAGAAGAAGTAAAAGTACGGAAGCTGATAGTGGACATTTTCCGCTTATACTTTTTGCCAATCGTTTTTCTCGACATAATTTAATTTTCCAATGGTTTTCTTGATAATGACTTAATTCCCTGATGGTTTTCTCAAGATAAGGAATTAATTTTTCAGTGGTTTTCTTGAAATAACGAGTTAATTTGTTGTTGCGGCGTGCAATTGAAAGATGGATCAGGTTTAACATGCACACAATTCATCTCATGATAGGGAAAAAGATGTTAAATAGATCAACAGACGTCCAATAATCATCATCCAATTTGACTGATACAGAGCATTTCTGCAAAGAAGAATGGGCAACAACTCTGTAAAGAGATGACCACTGAGTACAAATATGGCTACTGTTTCTCCAATTTTTATAAGAAAAATTAAAATAATGTTTGCAGTTTTACAATTATGCTGATGTGTCACATAAAATCCCAAAGATATGCCTTGATGATTTTATCCATGGATGGATGAATGGATGCAAACGAAAGAAAGTGGAAAAATCCAAGTGTGAGTTCTGTTTCCAATCAGCAGGATTTAATGTTTCTCCCAGGGAACGCTGCATCTCTAAGCATGTGCCCCGGGGTCCATATAAAGTCACAAGTTCAGTGTGCATTTCCTCCACAGCCAGCCAGTAAATTAGTAAGTAAGTAAAACGTCACAACGCGCCACGCTGAGCTGTTACACAACACTGCACTGTGGTGAGCATGAAAAATTCAGTCACAACAGAGTCTAAAACATTCAGAGACACCCATGTAGATCACAACTTCTGCACAGTTCAGCACAGAGAAAATATTATAAAGTGGCTTTTGAGATCATCTTGAATATATATATATATATATAGATAT
>CAEGAE010056805.1:0-14576 GCA_903067095.1 Girardinus metallicus
TATATTTATTTTTTTTATTGACTACAGATGGATTTTAATTCAGGCTGTAAAATGTAAAGTATCAGCAGAATATATATTTTCATTCTCCTTCAGTAATAAAACCAAAAGATTTTCACTCGTGGTTAGCAGTTGAGTTAAGCCCACTACTATCTACTGACCTTGGTCTTTTTAAATCACAATCACACCCTCATCAGCACTTATAAAACCTGGATGTTCTGGCTTATAACCTGATCCGCATGGCTTCAACTGACCAATAAATGCAAGTGTGTATGTGTAAAGAGACGAGGAGTTTTAGGCTCATGAGAGACCACAACATGCTTCGCCCAGTGCCAAACCGACACTGCTGGACTCCAAGCCATAGGCAAATCTTAAAAATGATCAGAAGATATACAAAGGAAGGCTGGACTTCATACAACAGTTACAAAACTGTAAAAGCATATCTAAGGAACTGAAAATAGGGGATTTTGTTAAAACTAAGTTCCCCTAAACCATGAACAGACTAAATCTAATGTTTGGACCTAACTCTATAGCCACTTGATCTAGTTTTCCCTGAAATATTTGAACCAGATGGCAGTTTTTTTTATTACTGAAAGATTAAAAATTCAAATTAGCTACTCAAAAATATCTGCCAAAGTCTCTGAAATTAATCCCAAATACTCTGTAGTAGATGCAAAGCTTCTCGTTTTTCCTTTTTTTTTTTAAATTTCTTTTCTAAAATGTAGAATTCAGAGTGTGGGCAAAAATATAATAAATAAAAAGCAAATAAACCACAAAATGTGACAGAAGGCTTTCTAGGACATTGAAAGAACTGAACCCCAAATATGCAGATTGAAAGATGAAGCTATGATTTAACATATATTTTTTTAAATGCTTTGTACTTTATCAGTAACTTCACTTGCAAAATTAAATTAAGTTCAAGTTAAGAACCAGAGAGTGTGAGGCAGAAAGGAGCAGCAAGGACACAGAGGTCTGAAAGGCAGAAAGTCAGTACATTAAAGTTCACTTTTGCTATCTTGTTTCGGAGACTGGCTCTTTGTGGTCTGTTAAAAGCTTAAAAACAGAGCAGTGCTGAAAACAGACACCCAGCGTTTAGCTCACACCACGAAACCTGAGGCATAATTGCCTTTCAATTAGAGGAACTAATAGAAGCGTGTCTTTTTATATGCGTGTGTGTGTATGCGTGTGTGTGTGGTAAGGCAATTACAATGAGCGAACCGCAAAGCTTTCTCAGCATTCACGAAAATAGGTATTAATGAGAGGCTAGTAACTCTAACTCAGACAGAGCCAGTTTACCGCAGAGCAGAGCGCTGCTCTGCATGTAGCTGTGTACGTGTGAGCGATTGAATGTCTGGACGTAATGGTTAATGATTTCTATTAAACAGTTAATAAAATTCAACTACTAATTGCTACCCGCAAGACCTGCAGTCTGCTTCCTTTGTTTTCACACACATTTGTTTTAATATAACTATGGAGACCGCACAGAGCCGGTGCATTTCTTGGGATCAAAATTTTAAACTGAAATGTACGCTCAACATTTCCGTTAAACTCCCCAATAACCTAAATCTAATTGCGATGCCATTTCCAGTGGAGGGATGTTACACACTGTGTGGTGTGCTGAGTGTGCAAGGCAGATTTCACAGGAGAAGAGGTGTGTACTGTGTTGAATAACTGCATTCAGCAGTAGTAACACCTAAAATAAAACAATTTTTACGTCCGGCTAGCTTCGTGTCAAAAGATATCACAGTCTAACACGTTGTGTTTAGGCGTGTGGGAAATGAAACATCCTTTGCTAACATTCCCAGGTAGCTCATCGTGTTTGAGGACAGTTCTGAAACTTTCAGGTCTGTCTTATCACTTGCAGAGTGCCAACATTCAAATGGCCATATCTTCTTCATTTTATTATGGTCTGACATCATTAGAAAGCTTGGAATTCACACTTTCAGAATCTGCAAATGATTCAAAATGCCTTATATTCTGGGGCTTCATAGGTATAAATTTGAATCCACAGTTATGTTAAGTTTGTTTCTGGTAAAATATTATTAACTCAAGCAAAAATATTGATTATAATAAGTCATTTAAGAAAAACTATTTCACTGAGACTTTTATATATGTTTTGTATTGATAAATCAGAAGCACACTATAAATCCAGATAGATGGAACGCCTGTGAACGGTGAAATCACTGACATGATTCTGTGGTTATTGCTGTGTGGCGCATGAAAACCCAACAAGGAACGCTCTGCAAATAGATTTGGTAAGGATGAGCGTTACTCACAACCCAATCCTGTCACCTGTTATCCGTCAACGTAAATGTAATGTACTTAGTGTCATGGAGCTTTGATGGGGTTTTGATGGAGAAAACAGTCAGAACGGGATGGGTTTCCACGGCAAAGCAGATCCCTTTCCTCTTTTGCAGAGAGAAAAATGTATGCTATTGTGTACAGTGGATTCAATATGAAAAGACGTGGTTGATTTAGCGTGAGAAGAGGTAAACAAGTGTGTTTTTGAGTGAATCGGACGCCGTGTATCTTGGAAAACAGTTTAGATGTATTTGAAACAGGTCAGTGATTTCATGAAGCGAACTGACTGCATGTTCCCCTCAGGAGCAGTTCAGCCAAAGACAAGATCATTTACAATGCTTTGTCATCTACTGACAATTCTATATTGTGTGAAAAAAACAAGTTGAGCTGGAAGTGCAGAGGACTGAAGCAAAAAAAAAAAATCTATACCTAGAAAAGGAAAGAAAAATATTCAGCCAGAACATTATCTATTAAAGTCTTTAAAGGTACAGGACTCTATTCACAAACAAAAACACAGAATGTTTACAAGTAAATGTCAATTTTACATAAGACTGTAATTATATGACATGCCATGAGACTTTGAGACATTAAAACAACATAATATTTCTATTTTAGTCAGAATGAAGAATAAACTGTTATTAACTCCTGCAGGGTTGACAGATTACTGTATCCATGTTTGAGAGACTTATTTTGAAATGAGAAAGAAAGCAGTTCTTGAGGTTTGTTGTGGTTTTGAAAGAGTTGGCTGATAAAGGTTTCTTATCGGACAAGCTAACGTCACCCTGCTACAACAGCATTGAAAAAAAGGTTCTAAAATTTTTTTCATTCTTCATGTGGTAGCGTTCTGGAGAACGAAGGTTCAGTACTTGTGGTTTCTTCAGTAGAACGTATCTAAAATGCTTGAATAAAAATGCAGTTCTTGGCGCTAATAGAAGAAAGAGCCAACATGGTTTTCACTATTTAGTGTTGGTGACTATTAAACTTCTCAGTGTTTTTCAGAGATAGTCGTTAGTATTCACAGCTATTGACAGACAGTTGTGGTCCTGAACCTTTGTGAATAGTTCATCTGTAGCTGCTGTCTGTTACCTGCTAACTTTAAAAGACAATTTGAGATTATTTAAAATCCTATAATATGTTGACACAAAAAACCCCGCAAAGTGAATCTTAAGAATTAGTATTATCATCACACCTATAGACGACATTGCAGCTTTTTAAAACCATCATGTTTCCCTTCACAATAAAATAACAGATAAGTGCAAATTTTGGGATTTATTTCCAACATGATCAGACGTTGCTTTCCCTGTTATGCACCATCGTCTGCAATTTTTCTTTATTGTTATAAACAATTACTGACTACTTGTTAGCAGAAGAAAATAAGGAAATAATTTCAAAATTATAAAGATTTGCAGGAGTAGCAAAAGTGTAAATATAAAAAAGAAATCTGTTCCTCACTTTTAAACTGATAATAATAGTATAACTATTCTGAAGAGAGACTCTTCACATAAAATTCATGCTAATTTACAGAACTACATATATCTGTGAAACTGATTATTTTTGGTACACATTTGATCTTGCTTCCAAGCTTTTTGGCCTGTGATTTGTCAGCACAAAATGATTTAAGGGTATTTGTGAAGCATTTATTTGTACAAACAAAAAGTCTGAATTCTCAGGTTTCCTAAAGACGCTGCTAAAGTCTCACCTTGTTCTTTAGAAACCCAATAAGCCCAGTTCAGCTTCCTCCTTTGGATGTATTATGGCACTCTAAATCAACTTTAAAATTGAAATAAATACAATATTAACACAACTAAGACAAATATTGTTTTTATTGAAGTTGCTTTCCACACAGATTTCTCCTTTGAACAGTGCAGACGCTATGACTGCATGTTTTAAATGTGTGCCAGTGAAACGTCAGTGCTGCTCGCTCCATCATTGCCACTGTGACAACAAATTAGGCTGGATATTACAGTAATTTGTGAACTGCTAAATGAACGAGGCTGATAATGAAGATGACAAACAATATGCTGACAGGACGCACACATTTATGACTCTAGCATTGTACTAGCTAGCACCTAATTAACCACTGTGCCATTTGCAAAGACTGAATTCATCTGCAAGAACATTATTTTACAAACACAAACGAGGGCTATGTGTGAATTCTAAATTTTTGTTTGTTTGTTTGGCACGTTTTAATTCTCGTCCTCAATTACAGGAAATCTCACTCATTTCAACGGAAATTGTATGTCATTTGTGGTAAATTATGCGCAATCACAAATCTTTTCTCATAATTGAGACAAAGGTTGCCTTTTATACTCACTTGTAAAAAATGCTATGTAATTAAATAAATTTTTTTCTGCTAATTATTGTGGCTAATCTCCATTGTGGCATCTGCATAATTTGATACAGACGGACAGCTGGCTGCAACACACAACTCACACATCTGGTACAGTTCTGTTGGCCTTAACATGGTTGATTTAGTATTATGCAAACTCTGCAAGACTAAACTTTTCCCCCCCCAATGCATGAAAAGCAAAGAAAGCAAAAAAATAAAAAAGAGCACAATCTTTTCAATGCCACCAAACAATACCAATGTAGAAAGAGGCTTCTAATGGGCCTGAAAGGATCAAGGGGTGTCCTCACGCCACTGTTCCTTATTTGGCATTCAGAACCATAATCAAATCGTTTGAGCTGAAAACAAGTTAATGACCAAGCCAATCAGCTTTCCTAAATGGGCCACTGGAATAGACACTAAAACTACGGGAGAGCTGATGAGGCTCCGCAAAGCTGGAGGCAACACAATGCACTTCCAATTAGGCTGCTGACCGCTGCTGGTTGGATATCAGTTTGCACGGAAAACTTTGCTTTATTGGCTTTTTACTTCAATGAACTCCACAGCAGAGATGTTAACAGTTAATTATAAAGTCTAATCTTTGACATACCTCTCATAAGCATTAGAAGTACCCATTAGAAAAGGAGCAATGTTGTATGAGGAATTTGCTTCGAAAAGCTGTTACCATTGTGACATTTTTGACCGAGAGAGGAGGCCTTAACTGAATTTCAGGATCTTTATTCTAAAGTCAGCTGACTTATTTAACTCTACTGTCATATTCTCCTTATTACTCTGGGTACCAGTGTTATTAGCTTTGGCCATTTGTTGGTGTGTTTGAACCATTGATTGTACAGCATTGATTTATTATGGGTTATCTGTAAACAACACAAGGTCAAATATACAATTTACATTTAGGTCCATCTACAGTACTACAACAGTCTATGGTCACGAAAAACAAGGAACGAAAAGGTTTGTCATTTTAACATGAAACTTTCTCCTTTTACCGATATAAAACATATCTCATAAAAACAGTTTCTGGTTTCTAATTTTAACAAGATGTAAACCAGTCAAGCTGTAACATTGAAACTCTTTCGTTGTAGTAAGTTTTACATCTCATTAGAGCGAGAAGGTTTTCTGGTTTTATTCCCCCTGAATTTATTTCAAAGTTTTAGCAGCTAAAAGCTTCCATAAATTCCTGACTTACAAAGAGTTAGTTATTTTGGACCAGGCTGATTTTGAGTACTTTTTCCCTTAACAAATGAAATTCTCAGATGAAAATCACATTTTATAACTATTTAGCTTTTCTTTATATCTGTTTGGTTGTAGATCTACAATTTTCATAGTTTTCTAAATGCTACTTAAAGGACATTCAGCCAGATCAAAACATTTCAAAAAATCTATGAAACTCAGGTTTCACAGGTGATAACATTTTGCTGACTGGCTCAGCAAAATGTTGTCACCTATACAACATGAAAAAACACAGAGTCCCTTCCTGGTTCAAAGCCAAATCATCACACCTTCTGATTAAATGTGATAACATAAGATCATATGTCGCAATTGTTATCCTATTTAATAAGTTTATGACATCAAACTCCAGTTGAAAATTTCTGTCAGGCGGTTTCGTTATGTTTTGTTTCAATCCTATGTAACTTGTTCCAATTCTTTCAATATGACAAGCTAATGTTAAAAGAATGGGTGCATCGAAGTCGACTTTAGTGCATAAATTAAATGGAAAGCAGAAAGTTTGGTTAATAAGATAAAAAAAAAAAAACATATGTTGATAGGAAACATTTAAGTGCAACAAAAAGCAAAAACGGAGCAAATTTATTCATGCCACCATAAATATCCTCCACCGTTCTGCCCGTGTCTTTATCCTCTGGCCCAGGCCGGCAGCATCCATCGTTGTAAATTATAACTTTGCAATACGGACATATTCTGACACTGTAATTACTGAGGAACCCTGTAAGGCTATACCTAAGAACAGAAAATCCACATATAATTATGTGGAGCTGCACAGCACAAGAAGGTTTAGTTTCATTCAAACTTTTGTCACTGGGACAAAAATGGCCATCAGACACTCCACCACCGTCAGCCATGTGTAGAACACATCTGCACGGGACTAACGGCTGACGCCGTTCAAGTCGTGCGCGTCAAGTGATGTCAGCAGAAGGTCAGAGTACACTGTCACGCACTCGCTGCATCACAGGATTCCCGACACTAATAGAACGGCCTTTAATCTTCGGCAGAGGAAAAAATAAGAAGACAGATAAGTATGTCAGGAGGTCATCCAAGCAAGCAGGAAAAGACATGATCTGTTGAATAATAATCCCGCAGGAACGATTACGGCTCTTGGAGCAGAGTAGGAAAAGGGCTGAAATTTTCACATTTTAGCTATGAAAAACAGCTAAAATGTGTGTGTGTGTGTTTATGTGGTTTTGGACTGAGGGGGGGGGGAGAAAGATGGAGCAGGAAACGGTGGCGTCTGGAAATGATTTGAGGCAGAAGGAAAAATAGAATACTTTGGATTCTTACAGGCTTGAGGAGAAGGGCTGGATGACCACAAAGGAAGAAAAAAAACACATAGGACAGCAAAACCAAGTGACCACATAATCACTGGGGGAACAAAGAAAAATAACAGGGTAGAGAGCAAAATATGAAGATGGATTTAAGCCCTTTTTTAAATCTAAAAAATATAGCACAAAGGATAGAGCTTCAGCAGACAAGAACAAAAAAACAAAACAAAAAAAACAAAACAAAGGTGATTCCTTTACTTTATAGTCAATTCCTGCTCCTTTGCTGCCCGGCGCTGCCTGGGGCTGCTGTTTCACAGGAGAGCCTGTCAATAAACGAAGCCATTTGCATGAATGGAGCCACAGAAAAAAAAGGGATCGCGTTGCCATTGTTACCTAAAGATTTGCAGTGATGGCATCAAAATGCAGATACGCAACGCAGGTTTTGAAAACATTAGCAGAGAGACGACCAGAGGTATAAAAGGAAACAGAGTGAACACGAAGAGTGATGGATAAAAAGTGGAAGATGAAGGAGGAAAAGCAATTTCTTGAGACGCTGTTGGAGCAGCTTGAGCTCCTATCCAAAAACCTGTTTTACACGGCAGCTGTGAAACAGTTTATTTTCTATCCCGTCTTAACAGCAGTGGCTGAGTGTTAGACTTTTTTATGTTTTGAGTGAAGGCTGTGACTCCAACTCACGTAAGGAATGCTGCATGAACAGAGGATCCAAAACCAAACAACAAGATCTTGATACAGGCCAAAAAAATATACACCCTTTCTCCAACACAACGTAGGCAACTGCAATTGGGATTTATTATGACTTTTTATTAATGCCGTCCATTCTGCCACTCATAAGCAAGACCTGCGGACTGTGCGACTCGGCAGTTGGCTGCACTATATTATTTTTAGTAGCATCAGAGTAAACGGGGACTGAATGCAAATGTACAATACGTGATTCTAATTTTTATATTACAAAAATGCTGAAAACCAGGTAAGACGTAAATAATAAGCTGAATGCACTAAGCCGAGGTTCTGGTTCTGCCAGTCACTTTTACTCGTTAGATCACTTCGGTAATCACATCCCCCTTGAGCTCTGTTTCTCCGTTTGCCGTGAGAACTATAGAAATTTGCACTCCACGGAGGATCATTGAATATGCTATTAACCGATCCGTGGGATACCCATTCATCTTATTAGCAATGCTGGTTGAAGCAACTACACCAACGACGAGTGGCGTAGTGTGGCGCTGGCCCCTGCGCAACAGTTCCACGCAGCTGCCAAGCCGCCACAGATGGAGGACAAAGCAGGGCCAACTAAAAAGAATTGATGCTGCTTTCAAGTTCCTGGCAAACATGTGACTTTCGGAGGGGAGCAGATAATGGATGGCGGCAGAAGCAAAATGAAGAGATCAACTAAAATTGTAGGGGAAAGAGAGGAGGAACATAGGGGGATTTGTGTCCATGTATGGTTAGCCATGTGTGTTCATGCTTTAGTGAGCTCAGAGTCTGTTCCAGCATGATGAATAGGGGCTAGAGATATTAAAATATGAGACAGAGAGAGAGAGAGAGATATGAAAGGGGAAGCTGAGAGGATAGGAGGTGGAAATCCGCTTTTTTCCCCATTCTTCCCGAAAGAGAAATGAGAGACTTAATCCTTGGGGGCTTACATTTGTTTTTTCCTCTCTATCTCCCTGTATTTCAGTATTCACTTTTCTCTTTTTGCTCCTCCTGATCTTTGCATTTCTTATGGCTCTGCTTGGTTTTTTTTTTTTTTTCAGCTCTGAGTGCTGTCATCCATTATCCATATTTGCATCTCTTCTTTCTTTCCTTCACATCCCTCTATCCCAAAATCCCCCTTCTCTCCTTCCATCCATCCATCCATCCATCCATCCATCCATCCATCCCACTCTCCTTCCTCACCCTTCAACCCACTGCAGAGATACTGATGCAGACTTTATCTCGCTAGGCTAACATTTCCGTTGATTCTCTTCAAACAAGTAGAGTCAAAATAAGATACATTCTTTTTTTATTATTAATAATCAATATATACGAGTGAAAAACACAGATTTAGGTCAGACTGTACTATTTTTCTCTTCCCATCTCGTGGAAATCCAGTGCAGGTGGCTTTCAGGAGGTAAGCTTGGCTGACTGTAATCTCATATTGGAGGGTGGCTTCATTTTGTGCATCCTCTGCACAGCTATAAGCAATTTCCTATCCATTCCACAATGTCATTTTGTCCTCGCAGTGGATCGTTTAAGCTTTTATATTAAATATTGTTACTTTATCTCATCATTCAGGGTTCCCAAAAAGCTGTGGCGATGACATCATCACCGGCGCCGCCGATGCATAAATGACACAGAGGACGACAGGAAGTAGAATCCAGTGAGGCTCGGTTCAGTTGTCTCTACCTCTAGTCACTGACTGAAAACTGAAGTTTAGCAATTCTTGACACTTCATGTGTTTAAATTTCTGAATGTAGAATGAATATTTTCAGCAACAGTCAAAATTTTCAAAGTGAAATTATACTTTCTTTTCAGTATTTATTTATTTTTTTTCTGTTTGCACATGCACAACTGCACCAGCTGAAAAAGGAACAAATGTTTCAATTTTGGTGCCCAATGGAACCGAATCTACTGGACTATCAGGCCTGAAAACCTCCTAGGAAACAAAGACATAAGTGCTGGTGCTGTTTTACATTTTCTGATCTAGAGATCCACCGACTGAAGGTTTGTGACCAATTTCTGATCAGCAATTTATGCCAAGGCTTAACTTCACAATACCAAGAAAAGCCGATCATTTTTCTTTAATAACTATGAAATAAAAAGATACAACAACAGCTTCACACCATATTTCCATTAGTTCCCCATCTCAGTCCTGTTAGGCCAATTGACTCCTATGATGTCTGAGAGATCAGGGCCCTGATCAAACAAAAACACCTCTGACCATCCTCCTTTCAAACAATGTTATTTATCATAGTCATAACTATTACAGTAGATTTTATGTAGATGACAAAAAGTTGCTTTGACTTAGTTGTCACCGCATTTCTAATATTGAATTTCCATACAGTTAAGTGTTGGACCAAACTTGAAAAAGTTTGGTATTAAATGAATACAAAATGTCAAATGACCAGAAACCCTGATGAAGTATAAACGGGGGTGAAAAGGGACAGTGTGTTTAAATTCTCCCAGGTTTTCCACAGTATTTTATTGATGTTTGCCTTTTCTATATCTGGCTCTCAATCAGTCAGACAGCTGGATAATCAATAGTGGTAGAGGGCATTAAAACTCTGCATGTGTGTGTGCGTGGGCGTGTGTGTGTGTGTGGAAATCCTGGGGGAAGAAAAACATCTTCTCCCTAATTCCTGCTCCTTATCTGTCCTCCCAGACACCCATCAGTGTCACATTCCTGAAGATATATGGACCTGATTGTTAATGAGTTTTAACAGCATCTTGCCACTCGACTTCCCACTGTGGAGAAGGTACTTATCAGCACTGCTTTTATGTTTTAAGTCTGCCTATACAGCAAACTGCTGGACCTCGGCTTTTTTTCTGCGTGTAGAAACCCACTCTTGGTCGCATCTAAATGGCGGCACTATCATCGATAATCAAATAAATCCAGAACTTGGGAGGACTCAAAATAAACGCCCAAGTAATGAGGCTTGAACTCGGAGACAGAGCCGTCTTCATGGTCGGGTGTATCACACCCAGCAGATCTATGGTGGCCCTGCAGTGCAAACTACATCAACAAATTACTAAGCACAAGTACAATTTGACAAACACAACAACATTAAGAAAACGGAAAACTAGGTCCCAGTGGGAAACACAAGGCATCGCTGATTGGACGACAAAACTTCTGGCTTTAGAACCAGAAGTTATTCTGGTCTTAGCGCATTTGTTGAATATAGAAATTCAAACTTTAGCGACCGCTATCCAAACATAGTTTGAGTCGGGACATACTACAAATGTTTAGCTTCATTCTTTTCACAGTTTGGGCAGTACATAGCGCTGTGACTGTCTTCCTGTCTACCTTAACAAAGAGAGCGTGAATGCCAGAATAATTTCCGTTCTAAAGCCAAATGTTGTCATCCGATCAACAATGTCTCAACAATTTGTTTACGTTGTTGTGTTTTCTTAGTTTGTAATAGTGCTTAGTTAATGTCGTTGTGTTTTTGAATATACTGTGTTTTACAATTTGTAGTTGTGTTTAGTGATGTATTGAACTGGTTTGCCCTTCAGGGCCACCATACAGATCAGACCTTTAGGTCAGAAAACACAATTCTTCTCATCTGTTTTTGATGTGTTGTTTGGTTAAAACCTACGACAGACGTACAACACAGTTTCAGGGGGAATTCTCCATTCGGTATCCAATTTTTGTAATCGTACACTGCGGCTATACGCTTTATGTTCAATGGTGCTGTTGTAAGCATTTCATTTCACTATGGTTAATGCATGCAAAGTCAGACTACAAGCCGAAAAAATACTGAATACGTGATGTGTGTGCAAACACATTTGTGATAGAGGACTCCTTCTGTGAAATGCCCTTAAATGAAAGCGTGTGTGCATGCAGGCGTGTGTGTGTGTGTGTATGTGTTGATGTCAGTGCAGCTTAAGTTTTTCCTCCTCCTCCTCCTCCCCTTAGAGGCTTCATTCTACAAAGTCTGAAACTTTGGCTGAACTGCCTGTGAGCTGACATGGAGCGTAATTACAAACTATTATAAAAAAAAATAAAACAGGTGGAGATAGAAAGAGAGAAAGAGAGAGAGTGGGGGGATGGATGTTGGTTCTAATGTCCTCATTTTGCTGTCTCGGTGGGTGAAATTGGTCTAGAATGAAATAACAGAGAAACCCAGTGAAGAGCTGCCACATAAACACGCTCGCAACAATATATCTGTTGCTTTCTTTTAGCAGCAATAGCTCCAAAGAAGAAGGCCCTTATCTACGGGAGAGGAGACTGGAGATAGTGTGTGTGTGCATGTGTGAGAGAGAGAGGGATGATGTGACCTGAGCATTGCTCAGATAAGCTCTTTTGTTCCCTTTCTAATTCTCCCTCAAACAAGGAAAACCCATGGAGCAACACGGAATCCCTTCCTCTCTTTCAAAGTTACTGCCGAGGTTATCTGGATGGACGCTTCATATTATGGAATATGTGCTTTTATCCCTTTATGAAGGTCAAAGGGCTAAACATGCAATCAGAATGTAGAGGTAAACCAATTGGAGCCAAGGAGTTAGGGTTTGGCACAAGCTGCTAGACTAGAGGAAATGTGTTGATCTGAGTCAGGTTTAATTAGAATTACAGAAATACAGGAATACCAGGAATGATGTGTTCACTGGTTTCTGCACCTCTCAGATATGTTATTTTCCACATATTTCTCCTCAAAAAAATGCTTGGAAAGCAATCCCTGGTGGGTTTAAATGTTAACGTTTAGTTCAACTTTTAGCATTTCCTTAGCCTTAAGTTTGGTTTTCCTGTACAGAGAAAAATAATAGTAAGGAAGCGATAGCAGGTTGTAGTGTCAGCTCGTTTTTTTACCTTTACCTTCTGTATTTTTTTGTTAAGTTTTTTTTTTTTTTTTTCCTTTTTTATAAAAGTCAAGAGTTGGTTGTGAAAAGTTGTGGTCTCACAAACCACAAAAAATGTTCCAGCATAAAATTCCTACGGTTCAAAGTCCTTTAAAGGCGATGCCAGAGAGAGAGCTGGAGAGAGCCGAGTTTTCTCTGGCTGAATGTACCGTCCCCCCTCCCACACCCGTTTCCTCCATGCTTCACCTCCAAATTTCTTTCTCCATTGAAGTAAAATCATTATGGCACGAATATGAAACAGTTCACGCAGATATTTTTTTTAAAGTGACTGCGAACACACTAAGCTGTGTTACATCACTGTCTTTATGTATACCTTTACAGTGAATTCTAAATGACCACTTATGTATACATGAGTGATAGGTTTCCCTGTGTGTCTCTGTGATGTACAAGCTTCCAATGACCATTGGAGATACGCAAAAAGATAATGAGGTATACACAATGGACGATGAAAACATTTAAATGATAGGTTGCACAGTAGTTCAGTTGTATCTTTTGCCACGTGGCAAAAGGGAGCCTGGGTTCGACATTAAGCAAGAGTGTGTATGTGTGTGTGTGTTTGGTTTTCTCTTGTAATAGGGTCCTGGGTTTCTGTCTAAACAAGAATGAGTGTGTGAGTTTTTTCTTCTTCCTCCCATACTCTTTTCTTTTTGCTGTTTTTAACTAAATTGTACTTTATTATGCAAATACAATTAATTTCCTTTTCCTCACAACATACAGGCTCATACTTATTGCAGGACATTACGATGTAATCTTTTGTTAAATCATTTACATCATAAGAACAGTATCGCCGCATTTAAGACATTTTTAAAAAGCTCTTCTTGAGAATCATAGTCTTGAGATCTAAAATAAGTTCTTAAACCTTCTACTTTTGCAGTTTTGTATTATCAACATCTAGATTCAGTCACATGGTTAGTTTAGAGTGTCTTGCATGTGAGGCTCTTTGGACCAGTTGGTCTTGTACCAGTTTCAGTTGTAAGACTAAACAATGCGCCTCTGCAATTAGCTCGTCGGCCTGCCAGTCACTGATAAGCATGGTCTGGATTGATTAGATTTGCCTGTTAATACATGCAACCCTTTTTTTTTTCCATTCAGTGTTTTAGAAACATGCGCCCAAAGGCCTGATACATTGTCAGCTACATTTTAGAGGCATAAGATAACATTAAAAATGCATTATTTACAAATGCTATTCAACAAGCTGCTTCAGGCTAACACAAGCTCAGCACATTTGAATAATTTTCTATTAGCTGTGAAGGACATAACTCATTACTAACAGAGGCTGAGGCAAGAAGTAGAAAATATTATTTTTTGAAGGATAAATGGGAAAACAGGAAAGACAATGTATGAATGAAAGCATCTCTGGGTAAATGGAAAGCTGAATAGGTCAGTGGGTCTCCCGCGTCATTGCCATGGAAAATCCTTTTGATTCTACAAACAGACAGTAAGCAAAGATAAAGAGCCGTACCTTTAATTCATCAGTGTTTGCTGAGGAAGACGCGCTCTTCACAGAACTACCTGAAAGAAACACAGACAGGGAGGAAACCTGTTACTTACATCAAAAAGTACTGAAGAGAAACAGGTTGAGAATATGCAGGGATGCAAGTAGAGATGCCATTGTTTTATGGTATTTACACAATAATTTAACAAAAATGAATAAAAGAACATTTTTGGTCAGGTTAAACAACAGCAGTTTTTCACAACCGGAAATGTTTCCAAAGATGTTTTCATGAATGCGTCTGAAATGTGTGGAAGTGTTTTTTTTTAAGTGAGCTGACCTGCAGTGTGCAGTCACATGTTGGGGAGTGGCAGTGCTCAAATACCAGCCACAGAAACTTTGGTACATCCTCTGGCAACTCATTAAATATATA
>CAEGAE010056824.1:0-12104 GCA_903067095.1 Girardinus metallicus
TATATTATTATTATTATTTTTCTTCCAATGCCTAATACTGTACTACTAAGTGATTCTGAATATAGTACGACAAAAAAAAAAAAAATTATGTCAACACTTTTCCAAGGCGTTGTGCTTAATATTTGAAAATGTCTTACCTGGACAGGGCGTGATGTTACACTCCTGAAACTCCTGCGCTGGGCCCAGGCAGGTCTGACCTCCGTACCGCGGCTCTGGGCTGCTGCAACTCCTCTTTCTGCTCCGAATGCCTCGGCTGCAGTCTCTGCTACACTGAGACCAGGAACTCCAGGAGGACCAGCCACCATTCACAGTGTGGCCAGAGATTCTCCCCAGACGAAGAACTTCACCTGCGAGGTACAGAGATTTGTACAAGACTAATAATGAGATGCTTAAATTTCAGGACAGAGTGTGTCTCACCATAATGAATCATTTGAAAAATATGTAACTGGATTTTTAACACTTCACTCTATTCTAGACAGCGTTGTGAGCATCTGACCAAGTAGAAAGTCAGTCTGTGGTGAAAGACGTAAGAGGTGCTACTTTTTAATGTTTTTTTTTTTTTAAATGTATCTGTAAAGCAAGTAGTCTTTTAAAAGAAGTAACTGTTCGTGTTTGAATTATTTAAGAATAAAATATAAATGAAAATCACCATATAAAGCAAAGAACACAGGATAATTCACTCATTCAAGACCTGAGTTCTACCAACCATGCAAATTTGCTTTGATCAGACAAAATACCATTTCAAACATCTAACAAATAAATGATCTTGACAAATTACAGGATAAACAACCTTGTAATTTGTCACATTTACAACTTATAACAACTGTCACCAAAATGTTGGTCATAGTTTACATGGGGACATCCCTCCTCATTACACTGCTATATTTCAATTTGACTGTTATTTAAACACAGTGAAACAAGAACATGTCATTCAGAGGCACCGATGTGTTCAATGATACAGAGATTTACTTTTGAGAGATGGGCTGAGGATTTTGAAAAGGAAACTGGATTCTGTAGGTAGCCGTTGGGGTTTTTGCTGGTTGTACAAATGACTGTTTTGCAAAAGTTGAGGATGATACGAGGAATATACCAAATTGACTGAAAAAAACCAAACTGTAATTACATTTAAAAAACTATAAATAAAGATGTTTGACCTGTATTTGTTCATCTTCCACAACATTTCTTTCTATGATATTCCTGTTTGTGTCGACAGCAAAATCCCAGAAGGCTCCCACACTATAACCCCCAACAGTATGTCACCTCTACTCTGATCAGTGTAATTAAATCCAACTGAGCATGCTCTCACTTTTCCCCCCAATCCAACTGTTTGCTACTCGCAGGGCTCTAGACATTTTTCTCGTTATACTTTGCGCCAAAAATGTGATCTGTCATGCATTTCTTTTCATTTGTTTTCATTCTAGAGATCCTACATGGGTGACATCAGTTGACTAATCAGACATTTCTCATCTGGAACAGGTCAGGCTGTGAGTTTTTAGATTAAATCCAAAAACCTACTTTTAGTTAAACCGTAATCACTGCATGCATTAATCAGCTCTGTGTTCAGAGGCAGACATCAGGATGATTAGAGAGGGATAGCTTTTTGCGTTGACCGAAATGAGGGAATCCATCTGTTTGACTCAATGAGAACCCCCTAGGCAAAGAGAATCACTGTCCATGAACTTCTCTGATGAATCCCTCTGCTCACTAAACTTTGCTGGTGTGTTCTAAGGTGGATATCCACCTGTGCTGCTTCCTTTTTGGTAAGAGTGGGAATATAATTCACCCGCTGTTCAAACGGACAGAAAAAAACATCCAGGTTCTTGTTAATCTTTCCTTTATTACATGCAGTCACTGTCTCACTTAGCTTCCTTATTGCCTCTTTTTATCCCGACTATTCTCCTTCTTTCTTTGCCGTTAACGTGCTCCGTATTTTCTGTCTCAACTCCTTTCCCTGTCCTCCAACCTGGCTTTGCCGTTTCGTCAACGTGCTCTTTTCACTGACAGTTATCATTGCTCTCCTGCTTTGTATTCTCAGGGAAAGGACGATGTGTTTACCCGGCGCAAATCCACGACCTCTTCATAACTGTGGCTGACCTTGCCGGTGCACAGGCCAGCTAACCTGGCATCACGCTGCCTTGAGCGCTGACAAGCACACCGAGGACTCCAGGGGCCCTTGCTTTTTATCGATTCTGAGGAGGCAGTGGAATGGACAGTCCCAACTTCCACTTTGACCTGTGCTCTTTATCAAGCCCTCCGGGACCTGAAGACTAGACCACCTCTCTGTAGGCAATGGAGTGATTCAAGAACAGTCTCCTCAAATGTGGACATGATCTTGACATAAAGATTTATTGGAATAAATTCAGATAAACAGACGATTCTTCATATTCTGCTCTACTGTCTGGCTGATGATGTATTTTGTCAGCTGCATCTTCTAGTTATGAGTCTCTGGACTGCCCAAATATTTGTGACAATATTGTTCGTGCGTCAGCAACAGTACCAGTCAGAGTGTGGCATAAAATCGTAATGTGGTCACATCATGAGCAGAAGAAGAAAAACAACAATGGAGCTTGTTTTACAGAAACACATTAAGGTGAGATTGGCTCTTTTACCAATATTGATGCTGCATCTCTCAGGTACAACAAAAACTGCACTAATGTTTCTATTCAGGCTGCCTTTCCAAGGTAAAGAAATACATGTTACAAAACCTGAATTGACGAACAAATTGCTCTTCTTAAGCTGGAAGCTCATTGTGTGTTAGATTTGTGATACAACTTCTACAAAAACTAATGGTACTAGGAAATCTTTGGAGTATTCTTATCGGTAAGTGAAAGATTAGGGGAATACACACAAAATATATTATCTGCCCGATGATCTATGCATTGACACCATTCAGGGAAAGCTTACATTCAGCTGTGAATACTAGTATGTAGCAACTTAACTGGATTACTCAAAAGCTTTTTTTAAGAGGATACAGTCTATAATTATTGATATTGTCCTCATAATTATAACAGTTATGTTGTCAATTGCTGCAGCAAATTTAACTCTCCATGTTTTTTCCCAGTTTTTTCCATTCCGCTTATGCCACAGCAAGAGCTTTCTTCTATTCTTTTTCTACTTTCAAAATAAATTAGAAGTGTAATAATACGAACTCCATTAATATTCTGGTATGTGTTTCTTTTTTGCTGCTTTCTTTTCCTCTTTTGAGTAAATAGCATAGAAAATACTTTGGATTGACAGGTGTATGCGTATACACTAAGAAAACTTGCCTTGCCTAGAACAAGACTGTTCAGGGATGAGACTAAATCTTTTGGTGTATTTCGTATCTTTTACACTCTAAATAATTTCCTTTCAACAAAGAAAAATGCATTTTTTTTAAAGCAACGCTTTCCTTTGATCACTAAATGCAGTGACATTATTTTGTTTTTGCAGAGGGAAATGTTCTGCTTTGAAAGTATCAAAGTACATGTTGAGCATGGACATAACTGCATACAGTGAAAGTCAGTCATGACATCTGTTTCACATTGATCAGAGCTCACGCTTCACAATTTTCTTAACCATGTAATAATTCACAAGATTCTCTGTAAATCCTGATTTATCACCAAAAAGCTACAATTGCAGTTGGCAAGCCACAATTTTCTTATCACATATTATATAGTCTAAAAGTGCTTATTTTTAATTCTTTGATACAGAGCTACCTGATATAACTCTATTTGCCTCACTTTTTTCATCACTGACCACACCTGTATCCTTGTCTCACATCATGCTCCCCTCAGACGTTAGCAGCTCCACTTTAGGGTTGCTTTGAAGTACTTTACATATTAAGTTGCACCCCTTACTCTCAAAACAAATAGCAGGAGAAAGGTCATAACTAGATCTATTGATCCACCAAGAATCGCACAGAGCCAAAATGAATTAATCCTCACTCTCTTGATGAGCTAGCTTCAGGAAGAATAGAAAATACGAACAGAGTACAAAACACCTCATCTACTTAACCTCACACCCAGCTCACAGGCAGAATAAAAACAAAAGCCCAATAAACCTTAGTGTAGAAAGGTGGATTAAATGAGGCAACATCAATATGCAAAACTGTGCAGTCTTGTGTACTGTATGGATAACAATCAGAAACATGAAAACAAAAAAATGAGATGGACACCAAGATGAAATGACATTTGTAAACCACCTCTGCTTCTAAAACAAGTGGAAGTGAGAGACAGAGAAGTAGCTTTCAGCAGAGCGCAGAGATCTGCTGTCAAGTTTCATCAACAAAAAATAATAAAAGATCACACTGAGGGAGGAAAAAAAATCTGTCTTCCAAGCTACTTGTCCTCCCCTTTTACTTTACCTTTGAGATCATCAATGTCCCCTTGTGGTCGAACCAATTTCTTCCAACATGCATGTGTGAAAGTGCCAATGTTACATCTTGTGACAATTAGGGGGTTCGGGTTGTTTCAGTCGCACAACGTGACAGTATTTTCTATGCTGTCCAAAGAAGCTCTCCCAGGAGATTTTACACAAATAAGGTTTGTCAGAGTGCAAAATAAAACACAACCCTGAAAATTCATGAGGGCCCCCACAGACATGCACGGAAACACAAATAGCCTGGTCATCGACCACTTTATGGGAACATCTGTTTATTTAATGCAGTCCAAAGCTACATTGGCTGTATTGGATTGTATTACGAGGAAAATAGTCCCATATGCTACAACTGCTCATTACAACCTCAGTAATAAACTATGGGCAGAATTACTTAACACAGCATCAACAAACACTGAAAATACTGCTGCTTTGTAATCATGGACCTCGTGGATGTTTCAGGATTTTTTCTGATAAAAAAATCCTGAATATGTGGACATTTGTAATATGGGGACATGAGATTATGTCCCTATATTACATATTTCATGAAATATGGGGACATTATGCATTTTAAATTAGTGTGACTGAAGGTTCCTAGCAATTGCTTGAGTCATAGTGTTCATCAAATGTTACTTCAATACGGTCAACATTTAACTCAATATTTCAGTGTAAGAAGCCATCAGCAATCCCAGAATCTGAATCTACCTATAAGATAAAGAAAAAGAGGATTCTCACACAAGAATTAGATGATACAAATCCGACAAAAAAACTAAGCAAAATAATGTATTAAATTATTAAACAATCACCACACACTTTCTTGTTTAAAATCATTAAACAATTGTAATGAGTTTTAGCTCATTAAAATTTTAATGAGCTAAAACTCATTACAATGTACTCAAAAGGTACATTTTAAGGATTTTAGGAACAGTGTAAATGATTATTGACTTCCAATAAATTGGTTTACGTCTGCATAGTATTGCTGCTTTTCATAATGCAAAACATCACTTAGATATACCCTAAAACTGTTTTTCATGTGACTTTTTTTTCTGAGTTTATTTTCTATTCATGAAAACTAAATTGGTTCACTTCCATAGATTGCATGTTCTCATGACAACCAAGGCAGCTCTGTCTTAAGTGTATTAACAAAAACTAAAGCCTTGAACAGAGATAATGGATGTAACCCTTGGTAACCTTTCTAATCAGACTTTACACGCATTCATAGAAGTTTGATTGCAAAACCATTAATGCATTAAGCTGAAGGCCTGAATATTTTTTCTTACGCTGGAGCCATAGCTACATATTAAAACCTCTGAAATAAAACGAGTATGATTTTCAAGAAATGCACTCAGGTGTGACACTGTGCCCGTAATGAAGGATACATAAAAAAATCACTTCTAGTTTTAGGCCAAATCGAAGTGAAATTAATCCTATTGATCAAATATTCTCTGTGAAAAATACCCTGGGACTAATCAATTTTCTAATTTGTGTCCAATTTGGTGAATGGAATGAAAAACGAACCTGGCTGCAAACCAACATAAAAAACCCATTTAGCCATTTTCTGCATCACCATCTGAGTGCATGCACAGTCTACGTTCCTGCGGCAAGGTGACACGTGGAGTTTGCTCTACTGCAACTTTCCAGCTTCAATAGAAGACATGAATAAAGTACAGCTCATGAGATTTTAATGGGAAACACGCTCCGTCATCTTACACAAAGCAAAGTCAAAACAATCAGGAGAAGCCGTAAAGATCGTTTGCCTACACTATACAACAGCAGTTTAACAATTCATGGACTAATATGCATGATCAAACTATATGTTATTTCGTAGAAACGAGCGAAAACAATGTCTTGTTTATGAGGACGACATGATCTGTTTTCTGGAAATACATAAGCGTCGAAAATGCATGCACAGCTCCAACACTACCTACGATCATCACAAACCGAGCAGAGTCTGCTTACAGGGTGGAGGTGTGAGCTCTGACATTGAGGTGTAAGGAGAAAAAACATCTGCTCAACGTCAGCAAAACTGAGGAGCAGGCTTGAGGCTCAGGATGGGGTGAGGGGAGGTTGGCAACCCTCCATCTATATAACAGGAAAAGCAAAAGAGAGGGTCAGCTGCTTCAGATTTTTTGGGATTAACATCTGCTGAAGATCTGGGCTTGACACGGACTGTTAAACAAGAAAGTTCGACAAGGTAGAGGCTCTGCATGGAGTCCAGTACACTCATCAAAAAGATTGTCCTGTTTCTCATCAAGGAGCTTGCTGACTGGCATCATTCGGTCTGCTCTGGAAATCTGCAGCGGATTGTTTGCACTGCACAGCACTAAGCTAGGAATGGGCTGCCACCGATCACATACCTTTGCAGCTTTAACATGCCTGGAACAGATATTCTCTGGATTCAAGTATTTGAGCCACTCCACTCAATTTCTTACTATTTGGTAAAAAAGCTGAATCAGAATGAGTTCTAAAATTAGCAAGAGCTCAGGGAGTTCTGAAACATTTACCCATTTGTCTCAATTCCGATGTCCTCATAAGTTATTAAGCATATTCTTAGCAAATCTGACAATGTGCTTTCATTCAGCACATTAGATTAGATGACAATCTAAGAGGAGAACTCGTGGCATTTTAGGTTCGGACTGGGAACTCAGGAAAATCTCACTGCAAAGTCCAAATAAAGTAAACGTATCTGCAACAAGTTCACAATCAGAACTATGTTGACATACCTGTGCTACGTCAAGTCAAATATAGAAAACAAAATATAGTAAGACATGGTAAAATTTTTGCTATTTTGGTTTCAGGCAAAAACCGCAGTTAGCAGTGGTACAATCTTAATTTTCTCAAATACCTACTTACTAAAAAATACATCAAAAGAAATTCCTTTTGATCCTTTATTTAAAGGCATTGTTAGAAACTTTGTATCTTACAGATAGAACGATTCACATACTTTAGGGTGGTACCTTCTGGCCATTTTTTACAAAAGAATCTGACTTCAATATGAAACGATGTACTTACTGTTTCATTGTGAGGACAAAAAAGAAAAAGAAAAAGTATGATGAAAGTAAAAAAAAATATTTTTCTTTGACTTTTTAAATATTTTTATTTAATTTGAAAAAAAAAGTATATGTACATCTTTCCATTGATCTATTATGCCCAAAAATAAAACAGAACAAACATTTTTTGGTTCTCGTCAAACAAGTCAGGATTTCTTTGTTGTTTAAGTGAACTGAAAATACCAAGAGGGGGGAACTCAGCCTCTGTATCTTTTTCCAATGCAACAACAGATGACACTGATGGCAGTAATAGATGCACTTTTGGGTACATGTTATTGTGTTTGTAAGAGGAGGTAAAAATAACTGGACTTTGTTCTTCAAAGTAGACTTGCTTCTACTGAACAAACATCCAACCCACCAATGCTTTGTGAGAACAAATCTTCACTGTTTGCTGTGGGGTGATGATCAGAAAGTGAACAACAGTCAGATGAGACAAAAGTAGAAAGCATCTTCCAGTCAGATTGTGTACCAAAAATACTTCCTGATCTTCGTTGTTAAGCTGAATGCATCACAACTTGCTTTGCTTGAAACGCATTTTTGACAAGCGGCCTTGGTTTTACTGTAGGCTTTATTTAGTTCAGTGCAGTCTTGGGTGCTCTCTGACTATCACATTGGGGTTCCTGTTCCATTTGAAAGCATTCTGATGGATCACCACAATTGTAAATGATTGATTAGAGTGAATATTGGACAGTCTAGAATATTTCTGGGGTCATGAATTTAAACTCCGATTATCTATACCTCATGCACTTGGATTAACTTCTACTGTCTTTTATGCCTGTATCATTCATGATCTTTAGTGATCAAAATACTAAAGCCCATACACCAGTAGCTTCAGGTGCTTGTCAAAAAGTACTTCTCTATTGTTTTCTACTAAACAACCTCAATCAACAGTGTCTGGTCTGTCTGGCAATTCTGTTCTAACTTGTTTTACTTTGAAAGAACCGGAAATCTGTTCTGTTTGGGTTCGAGGTGCCAATTGACACTTGTTAATAGATGATGGACACAGTACATTTCTCTTTAGGCACAAGAAGAGTGGCTCTTTGATATTAATAAGTCTCCATAATAACTTTTTGATGCTCTGTACATGCCAACTGGATGTTCTAGTGTCATAGGAGAAAACCATCCCTATCCTATGATATTAAACATGATCATCTCCAAAGCGAGGAGGTGAAAGATCTTTCTTTCTTCATGAACTTTCCAAGAAGCAGAGTGAGCTCAGATAGAATAGTGAATGATGACTATGCAAAGTATTGACATCTAGTTCATATGTCCATAGACTTGACAGATAATTTTAAGAAATACAACATATTTGTTAACATGGATTCTCCCCCATCCCGATAGAATAAGTTTGCTTTAAACTTTGCTAGAATGAGACTTTGCTACGGTACTTCAATAAAGATGCAAGTATTTTAGGGATTTTAAGGCTTTTTAAAAAGAGTGACAAAAGGGATGGTTGGATGCTATGTCATTACAGGGTTGAGGATAATGCAATCTCCCCACAGATTTACTTA
Source organism: Girardinus metallicus (assembly GCA_903067095.1). NCBI lineage: Eukaryota > Metazoa > Chordata > Actinopteri > Cyprinodontiformes > Poeciliidae > Girardinus > Girardinus metallicus. The sequence continues at coordinate 8,915 of CAEGAE010056824.1, forward strand.
TTGGTGTCATTACATTATCTGTTTGGAACAAATAGACACCAAAACACATAGTCATGAATGTTATTTGTGGTAGTTTACTACAGAAAGAGGTACCTCAGCAACCACATGCTGTATAATTTCAATAAGGTACACAGGTCTTGACTTAGAAACAGAGCGATGGCACAGAAAAAGGAGGATGGAGTGCAGCTGAATGACAGACAAACAATAAGGGTAGTGGAACAGCAGTCATCTGTCAGAGTCGGCCCTAAGCACCGTCGCATGTCTAATGCCTGCTCATGACATCCGCGCAGGAGAAACTAATCTCACAGACATAAGAGGACCCTGGCCTTGGTACCATATCAGCTGAAGTAAAACACATCAGGCTGCTGACACACCACTGTTTCTTCCTGAGGAAAAAAAAAAATGAAGACATCATTCATTGACACTCACCAGGAAAATTTCAAACTCACAGTCTTCAACAAAAATGCCTTTCATCTTTCCTCTGCTTTCTTTTGCCCTCTCGTGTGTCTGCCTCTGTTTTTGTCACATGCAAATGATGAGCTGCTGGGATGAATACACATAATTCTCAGGGTTTGCTATTACTAGTTCATCATAAAACTAGGCTGAATGAATATTTTGAATATTTATTCAGCAAATTCAGCAGGCGTATGTTTCGAAGACAAGAGGTGTAAAATAAATAAAAGAATTTATCCTTCGCAGAGCAGTTACCAACAGTATTAATAACACTTGATATGTATCTTTAATAGAGACTAAATAATGATGTACAAATACATGATTTCATCAAATAGGAGACGGGTGAATTTAATCTGTATGCTATTTGCAGGTAGATGATAATTTATCCAACATTAGACCTCATTGTTATTGTGAAGCTATGTAGACAGAATAGTTTTGAATTTGAAACTGGTGTATGACATTTCAAGAATGTCACAAACACAAAAACAAAAGAAAAACACATATGGTGACTAATCAAACAACATTATGTCTGTTTCAATATAATCTCCTGTCAGTAAATATAAAATTATATAGTGTTATGGCAAAATGCACACAACCTCTTCATGAAATGTACAAGTAAAACAGATTAAGTGCTTTCCAAAAAGTTTCCAAACATTGTTTAAAAACAATCTAGATTATAAAATTCCTTTAGTACTTAGTTAAACAACCTTGTCAACTTCGTAGTGTCCCGATCTCTACAAGGCAAAAAGCATCCCACAGCAAGATGCTGTGATTAGCATATCTCATAGTGGAGATGGTGTCTTGAGGGAGATGTGCAGTGTTAATTCTTTTGCCACATGTAGGTTTTGCATAAAAGAATATCTAATTTTGATCTCATTTGACCAGAGTATCTTCTTTATGTCCCCCACTGTGCAAAGCATCCACTTGAGCTTATTTCAATGTTTTTATTTCAAACATTGTCTTCAAGCCACATTTCTATAATAACGGGTTTGTAACGTGAGCCTTTAATAGTCGACAGATTCTTTCTCCAGAGCCATTGATCTCTGCAGCTCTGCATTATCTTGATAGCTTTTCTAACTCGATTATATTTACTTCCTGTTCAGCCAGTATTTTTCTTTTAATTATGGATTTCATAAGTTACTTCATTGTTATTTGTATAATATGTTATGGTTCAATTTATAAAGCATTAAATCATTGCATCCCATTATTCTTAATGTTTATTTTACATTTATATCCTGCTAGGTGTTGGCTTGAGAAATAACCTTCAAAGATAACAGGGCACCTTAAGGGTAATGAATGTGTGTAAATGGGAAAATGATGCTCACAGCTAAAACCTTTTTGCTAATTAGGTGACTTCAGAAGGTAATTCTTTGCACTGGATCTTTATTTAATAATTAATAACTAATAATAAAACATATTTAATAACTTATTTAAGTAAGCGGGAGGCTGATCTTAAATGCAATATTTTCAGATTTTTTATTGTTAAAAAAACACAACAACAAAAACCTCGCTGAAAACCATGTAAACTTGTGCTTCTACTTTACAGCTGTGGACTGATAATACAGTCACTACCCATGATGAGTGAATCTTAATTCCATGGGGAATACAGTGCAAGTTGGTGTTCAGTTTGTTTCTTTTTATTTTTTTCATCTATTTGTTGTCTGCTTCACTAGGAGCAAAACGTTAAGCTCCTGGGATGTACTATAAAGAAAGCAGAGCTAATCATTAAAAATACTCCAGTGAAAATATTTCTGTTCAATGTGAAAAATGTCTTAATAGTAAATCTGTGAGTGAAAATAAAAAAGGAAATCAAAATTGCGTCTGGCATGGTTTAGTATTAAAAATATGTATCTTTATTTTGAGTGAAATGATAGTTTGTTCTCAGGCTTGTGAAATGTGATAAGAAGAAAGAATAAAAGCTGCAACCACACTAATCACTAGGTTTAAATGACAAGAGAGGTCTTTTAAACACTACAGATAGCCAGTAATTAAGTCATTGCTCTCATTAAGCTATGATCAGCGATATGAAACAAGGCAGTCTATTGTGTAAAGGCTCATTGTATATGCTTGTTTAAATTATATCCATAATTTAGGACTCATAATAAAGATAGATAGGGATCTTAGTATGGGAGACAATGCGGCACACAGAAACTACAAAACAGGCTGGGAGGTCAGGAAGCTGATGAACATAACTCAAATGATAATTTAGTTTCTGTATTGACATGGGATTAATTCTCCTTATCTACATGGCACACATGTTCCTCCCAGGTGTAATCAATAACATCTGCCATGTATTTGAATGCTACCCTAATCGTCCAAACGTCACGTAGATCTGATCGCTGTGATCCTCAAACATAGTGACATTTTGCCCAAGCAAACAACAGACAAAAATAAAATATAAAAACAAACTTCAGCTCTGCAGAGGGAAAGTTAAATGTAGTCGAGAAGCAACATCATTAAAAACGGGAGCCACTGAACAATACCAAAGCAAACACCAAGTAACTAAATGGCAGTGCTGACGTAAAGTGGGAAGAGTATGAGTTCATTCTGAAATATGTTTATAGTGGAAATCAGTAGGTTTACTAAGAAAACTCTTGTTAATGATTAGCTTGAGGTTAAAAATTTAGCTAGTGACCAGAATCTGGTGATTTTTAGCTGGATTGACCTTTACCATTGACCAGACAATTCTAAATGAAGAAATCAGATCTTTTTCAGAAATATAAAGCTTTTCATACTT
>CAEGAE010056826.1:0-58261 GCA_903067095.1 Girardinus metallicus
AGCTTGACAGGAAATTAGGGATTGAGAGAGGGAGAAGACATGCGGCAAATGTCGCCAGGCCGGGAATTGAACCTGCGACCACCGGCACGAGGACTAAAGCCTCCATATGTGGGTTGTGCTTTGCACCTGCGCCACCACAGCACCCCTTTGTTTAACATAGTTAATATTTATAGCTAAAACGCCAAGCAACATTTTCAAACACCTTCTTGAAATCCATTAATACAAATAAAGTCCTCAAAGTGCAAAAGAGGAATTTCATATTGGTCATTCAAGTTAACAAATAGCATACGTTAGTGTAAGCAAAACTTACAAAACATCTCAAAATGGCTTTTGAAAAAATAAATAAATAAATAGAAAAATAAAAAAAAAAACGTTATTGTTTCAGGTCTCACATGCTTTCGTCTTACAGGTTTGGCCTTCAAGAGACTTTTGAAACAGGAAGTTGAATTACAAAGTACAAAGGTACGGGTCAACGTTCAGCCGAGCGCAGCGACTGGAAATACAGAAAATGTTAAAGTTTGCAGATACGCTGCGATGAAAATTGCAAGTCTGTGCAAAATTTGCAAATGACAAGTGGATTTGTGTTAACAGAATATCGCAACTTCCTGGAGGGACTGAAAAATGAAACCACTATTTTGTGAGTGTTTATGAAGTTGTATCACTATGCTTTTTAACCTAAAGAGTAAAGCCTAAACATGTCTCCAAAAAGCAAAGTAGACATAAGAACACCACAAGAAAAAGTAAATATGGGAAATGCAACGAAGTAAACAACTCGAATGACAAAAGTCTGAACAGTTACAAAGCACAAGCGCCGATGAGAAGTGATGATTTACGTTTTCCTACCTGGAGACTTAAGGTGTCTAGAATTAGCGCTTCGCCCCACACGTGTTTACCCGGCGGGTGAGGAGCCTGCTGGATGTGAGAGCCTTGACCCACTCTCCACCAGAAGCTGTCCAGGGTCAGCGAGGCCCGCTGGTGCAGGTTCTGAGAATCCGAGCTGTCGTTGTCGACCTTGAGGTCGAGAAGATGCTGCAGTTCTATAAAAATAAATACACAAGTGAGGGCAGGTCTATCAGAATGCTATGAACTTCAGGTTACTCTGTGCAGAACAATGGTGTACTGGTGTACCACAGGGAACAGCTCTTGGTCCTCTGCTGTACATAAACGACTTTAATGCAGTGTGAAAAATGTTTTTTTTTCTTCTGATCTCAGATGTTCTTTATCAGGCAGGGTTTCAACTTTTTTGCAAAAAAAAAACAAAAAAAACTTTTCAGTCTCCAAATATGTAAAGCTGGCAGAAAAACTAAACCATGCATAATTTCCCCTCCACTTCACAGGAAAGATGTCAGTCTACTACAAAATTCCTGTTTAATGCATAAAGGTTTGCGGGTGTAAGGTTGCAAAACGTGAACAAGTTCAAAGTGTATGAATATTTCACAAGTCACTTTACAGGAGGTTGTTTGGGGTTATAAAAACCAGCGTTAATAGCAGCAATACACTGTCTCAGTAGTGAAAATGAAAGCCATGTGACAATCACATGCTGTGCTGCGTGAGCGGAAAGGACCTGCGTTGGCGGCGATGAAGCCCAGAGCGAAGGGCGTGGTGTCCCCCAGCTGCACGGACACGTTGACGTTGGACACGGAGGACGAGATCATCACGGGAGCGTCCAAGTGGGGGAGACGCCTGAGGAAGACCAGGGTTGGAAAATAATCTAACGGACTACGCAAAACGGAAGGGTAATGGGATAAACAACAGAGCGAACAATGCAAAAAAAAAAAAAAAAACAGAAAAAGAAAAAGGTAGAACGAGGAGTTTAATAAATGTCAAGACATCCAATAAAAACCCGGGAATGTTAATTATCGTTTGGCAGCCCTGCCTCTTTCTGTGGGCTTCCTTCCTGTGGAGCAGCTGTTGCCAGGGAAACAGATTCAACCAATGGGAGAACTCTTGGTGGCGATAGTGCACGATGCAGGTGTTGACTGTGAACGATCCCGAGATGTCAATGGACGTAACCTGTTGGGATAAAAGCCGCTTTAAAGGCAGAGTAACCCAACGATCAAGACGAACACGAAGAGTCGGACGTCTCGTCACCTGCAGGAACGTCTTCAGCGTGTTCACGCAAAGGATCCTCTGCCTGCTCTGAGAAAGGAGAAGTCCATCTGACAATAAACAAAAATAAACATGTCACTTATTGCTTCTTTTCTAATTGTTTTTTTTTTTACAATTTATCTCCCAGTAGAGCGCTGGAAGGCCAGCTGACCCTCCAGGATGAGCTCCAGGCTGCTCTGAGGAAAGCTCAGCTCAGGAGTGAAGCTCTTCAGGGGATGCTGCTCCTCGTCACGTCCGTAACTCATCTTCAAAGATTTCAGCGTCCAATTCAGATGTCTGGAAAGGAAAGTTTTATTGATCAGAAAAGCGATTTAGATTCTGTTAAATAATGCCGAGCCGTAAGCTCCAGTAATTTGACGCCGACTCGCCTCTTCTGGCTGTGCATGGACAGGGTCACGTTTGTGTTGTCGAACTCCACGTTGACGTTGTGGGGGAGCAGCTGATGGAACTGTGCCACCATCTCGGTGCGGATGAATTCAGCGTCGTCGCACTCTGATAAAAATTAAACCGTGTGATACATGAACTAGATTATTAATCAACTGAATGCTGGCTAGAGTTTCAAGATGTTAAATTATGCATATCACAGCGAGCGCGTTAAAAAGTATCCGTACTGTTTCAACGGACTTACATTTAGTCACAACCGGTAGCTTTAATGTATTCATTTGGTATTTTCTCTTTTCAGAACAGAAAGTACTGCATTACTGTGAAGTAGGAGATTTTTTTTTAACAAATAAAACTGTGAAACAAGTGAAGTACACATGCAGTTAGTTTCCTTTACTAAAGGTAAACAAATACTTTTAGATTAGATACAGTCATAGGTTTGATCACCACTAGCATTTTCTAGCTTCTGCTTTTGCTAATCAAACAGATAAACTTAAATTAAACTATGTTATTTGGGGTTTTTTCTCCAAACTGCAACTGTAACGTTGAGCCTTTTCTGCTGGAAGCAACACAGAAGTATAAAATGTAACAAATTCAGCCCTTAAAAGACGTCTGTGTATGTAAACATAAAATAAAATCTGAAAAACGTCTCTTCGTTTTTACCCCCATTTGAAACCATTTCCATCAAACGTGCATTTAATCTGAACATTTGTGATGATTTCAGCCATTAAAGCAGCAGATGTCAGCTTGTGACGAAATGATCTCTGTCCGCAGCCCGGCTACAAATATCTCAGAAATATCTCAAGAGTTTCAGAATGAGCAAAAGACAAGATGTATCGACATCCAGTAACAATCGTCGTTCTGGCAGCAGAGTCCGCTCTGTTTTACTTAAGCGTCCAGAATGACGGAAACTCATTTAATTCAAGAATTAAATATATCCTGAATCCTCATCATCATTTTTTGCACACGTTAGAAAATGTTTATGTATTAAGATGTAAAACAAATTTTAAGGGTTTTCACACATTTTTTGGTTCAGAAGTATTATTTTGGTTGTGTGTGGCTTTTATTTGCACGTTTTTGGTTGTTGCGTTTCATTTTGGACATTTAAAATATCTTCAATGAATTCCTGTAAAGGTTGCTGAAAATGTGCTCTGAATGGGAATAAAAAAAATAAAAAAAAACGTTGATGGAAACATGCACAGTGACTGATTTTAACATCTTCCAAGAGTAAAAGATGTGTTTAATTTCCCAAATTTAAGGAAATCAGGGCCGATTTATCGACTGGCCGACTCATCGGTGCGTCCCCTACTGAGCCCACTGTGACGTCCCCCCATACATGCCCATTTAGCATTTTAGAAAAATAAAAACAGCACCCACCTTGCTCACCAGATACAGCAGGGTCTTTTTTTTTCTGGGACTTGGGCGACATCAGGAGCTGGCTGAGGAACAGGCCCTCATGCAGCTCTGCGGTGAGCGTCCTCACATTGAGGGACAGGCAGCCTGGCCTCATCTCCGGTAGGGCCACGTCCCCCGACAGCAGCAGGCTGAGGGCCAGCTCAGCCAAACATATATCCTACAGGAAACAGACCATCACTGACACTCGCTCAATTAAAGCCTTAAATTTAAAAAAAAGAAAAAAACAGCATAAGGAAATAAATAAAAACTCACCAACTGGCTGCTTTTGAGCACTTTACTACTCAGTTGCCCCACTGAGAAGTCCCACGCCAACCTTTTAGCAAACAAATAAACATTTTCTTTGTATTTTTACTTCCCCCCGCCCCCACACTGTTTTGAATCTTATTAGTAAAAGAAATGGGGAAAATGCTCACCTTTTACTTTGATGGTCGAGTAACAAGGTGATGCCTGTGACCGTCATGTGCCACAGCGACTCGGACAGAGCCAGGTTCAGCACCATCACGTTGACTGAGCTGACGTGGAAGGACAGCAGCTGGAAGAGAAAAAAAAAAAGAGGAAAGCGACGAAGCTGAGTGGCGGCGACTCCTGAAGGGAAAAAGCCAAAAGAAAAAGAAGAAGAAGAAGAAGACGTAGGCCGTCTTCATACCTGGGACAGAAAGCGGAGTGTTTTGGGGTTGACTGGAGTCTTCTGTGTCTTTTTTCCATGACCGGTCTTCAGCAGTGGGCCCAGCGGTACCTGAAGGTCAAACCTGACCCGGGTGTCACCGACGCACAACGCTAGGTATCGCCTGAAGACAAACACTGAGCTCAGTCTGATGCAGTTATTATGTCGTAATTAAATTATTATTATTATTTCTTTTTGCTGTAAGGTTACAAAAGCAGAGCACGGCAACTTACGGTAAGTCCTGGTTCAGAAGTCTACTTGACAACCAAATCCTGTCGATTTCCTGACCAGAGACAATGAGAATCGCAATAAAAGTTCAGCAATTTCCCAATAAAGCATTTTCTATTTTATTCTACAGCATGTTGCGATGGCTTAACTTGGTATTCACTACACTGGTGCAGCTCTAATTGGAAAATAACAGAAAAGTTACAAAGGTTTGACTGATTTAGTTTGAAAAGTGGAACACATCAACTCATTACACACAGAATGGATATTTCAAACATTCATTTTTGTTCATTTTTCCTAATTATAGCTAGCGGCTAACGTGCAAAGGGAGCCATTAACACCTTTTACAATTACGTCAGTCTCAACTGCAAAATAAATTCCCCTTCCAAGCATATAAACGGAAACTATGTGGAAGGAAAAAATGATGATGAAAAAATTTTCATTTTAAACTGTAATGGAATAAAATAAACAAGTGAAAAATAACTGTCTGGACAACGACTAGAGCCGGTGCTTGAAGAGCTTAAAAATCACAGACTACTTTGTATTTCTGTCTGTGAGGTTTGTCAACAGAAACGGCAGCCAACAATGAAGATGAGCTAACATTAAATAATGTTCTGAAAAAACTCAATGGATGTAAGATATAATGAGTAAAATTAACCAGAGCTGCAACTAACCATTTTTGGTAATTGATTAATCGGACAAAACATTTGGCACATTCTGCAGATTTTACACAATATTAGAAACGCAAACAAACAAATAATTAAATTCCTTTTCTAATTCCCACCCCCACCCCCATCCATCCATCCATCCATCCATCCATCCATCCTAGCTCATCATCTCAAGTGAAAAATGTGTATACTTTTGTGCAGTTTTGGCTTAATTACTGTTCAGAGTAAGTTGTCATTTTTAGCAAATTGCCTGTTTTTAGTCTGTACACTCCTGCTAATTGTTAAATTAGTTGACGATTATTTCAACGATCAATATATCACGATTAATCGTTTCAGCCCTAATTTATCTGTCTGACAAGAGCGCAACATTTTGAATTTAGAAGTGCAATAAACTAACTTTTCAAGAATTGCTTTGACTTAATGAGATTCACCTGCGTTCCTGACAGGATACCGGTCACAACTCACGAGATAAACGTCATGTTTTTCTTACCAGAGTGTGCTGGGGGTGAAACTGGATACTGACTCCTTTGACGGAAAACAGCCCTACTGATTTGATCTTCAGCTCCGCGTTCAGCGCAGCCCGGAAGAATCGGACTGCCAAGGTGCAGAACAGCCACCTAAAAAAAAACCCAACAGCCACGCAGTTAAGAGGCAGCTCTTTCAAGTTTTAACAGTGAAAACATGGCAGGGCTCACCTGAACAGGACACGTAACAGCACAACCCCCAACAGGAGGATTAGAAGAGAGGATATTAGGAGGAGAGACATTGTTCACACCCAAATGTTGGACATTGAGTGTGGCTGCCCGCTTATCTATCAGCTGCTGTCGAAGAGAAAGACATAACGGTGTCATTAGCCGAAAAGCTGCAAAGTGGGACACACAAGTCGTCACCGTCACCGCGACTCAATGCATACACGTTCTCCGAAGATTTAGCGGCGGGTTTACGTTGAGGAATAGCCACACTGTGCTAATATTGCTAAAGTAGTTATAGAGAGGGATGCCACATAGCACATAAACTTTGAGAAGTTAGCTAGTGATGAGGAAACATTTACCGAAACCTACTGCCTGTACACTTGTTAGTAATATAAAGAAACGCAAGTCAGTAACGCGAGGTGACAGCTTTGAAACATACCATCAGCACAGGAAACAGTTAAAACCACTTTTCTCGCCGCGTCACGCCAAAAGTAAAATCAATAGCAAGTCAGAGCTAACAAGTTAGCCTGCTAACGCTACCGCTAACAGTAACGGAACAGCTGCGAGGCTAAAAAAGAACAAATTAGCGTTGCTTTTAGGAACCGCTGGAGATCTTTTGCGGTCTGCGCCGGCTGAAAGTCTTTGATTAGCGTGCTTACCCACCCTGACACGTTAAAGCAGCGGGCTGCCCCTGCATAATGCCGCAGAGCGAGCGGTTTTACTGACAGATGACTGCTCAGGCAGGCAGGGTAAACACAGTTCAGCCCTGCTCTGCTCTGCTCTGCTCAGCTGGTAGGACACTTGACACCATGCAGGAACTTTCGCGCTGATAATATTTTTCTTTTTTGTTTGTTTTTATGCTAATCAGCCATATTTTTATTCAACGAGTCCTTTCAAACTTATTAAAAAAGAAAATACAAAAAAAAGGGGTTAGGTACAAAAAAATAAAGACTGGAGTTGAATTTTTAACAAAGCATATGTTCAGGGCAACTCAGACTTTTAATATAGACTGCATTGAATTCCACACAGAATACTTTACCAAGTTACTTTTCGCCCTTCAGCCACACTTTGTATGAAAGGTGAATAATTTACAGAATCGCACTAACATCACACTCAAACGACAAATTATCGGAGTCCTTTGGGGAATTTCTCTTCCGGTTTTCAGGGGCGACTCCAGAGAATTTTCATAGCGGTGGCGAAACCATGCCAGAATCATTGTTTTTATTTATTTATGCAAATTAAATCATAAAACTTTTAATTTCATACATAATAATTAAGATTAATATATGGGTTATAAAAAAAAAAGCAAACAGGACATATAACTGCTTTATTTAATCTTATTTTATTTTTGGGATATCAAAACTGACAACAAGCTACTTACAAATGTACACCACACTTTTTATTTTATTTTATTTATATCTTCCTTTGTCAGGAAATTGACTTTCTGTGAACGCAGAACTGAAATGACATTATAAAACATTTTTCTCCACAGGCGCCTTATTGGGAATCTCATCACTGTTGGTCCGCAGCTATCGCCACAGAACGTCTTCGTCTCAGGCCGCGGGCTTTTGCATTTTATTTTCGGCGAACCACTCATTGCTTTTATCTTCCGCCATAGCCTAAAAACAAGAGGAAAACAGAAAAAAATAAAATAAAAAAATCATAGTAAACCAAAAACGTAGACTGCTTAGCCTGAAAGAGAGAGATTTGAAATAATTCCAACCTTATCAAGCAGTTCGTTTCCTCTGGGATCCACAGCAGACAGCTGCCTGAACGCCTCGTCTCCCACAAAACAAATTTCATGCCCGTCCTAAAATAATAATAAAAGAAAACATGATTGCGATGCACCGTGATTGTTATGTAAAAGATTGCAACATTATTTGAATAAAAAAAAAAAAAAAACAACAACTTACGGGGTCGGCTAAAATAACAACTTCTACCGTGGCTTTCCCAGGCGTGTCCAGGCTGACCAGTGGGTTGAGAATCTTTTCTTTTTCCTTTTTCATCAAGGCTTCAATATCAGGCAGCTACAAAAACGGAAAACGTTTATCACGTTTCTTCAAAAGCACTAATCCGGAGATGTTCCAAGAAAGCACAGCTTGCCTGCTCTCGTGGACACGAAAACGCGATTCTCCCAAATGCCGTTCCATGATCGACCTTCCCACCAGTATCCCGAAGCTCGAGCTTACACTGAACAAATACAAAAAAAAAAAAAAAAGTAAATATACCAAGCCAAACTAGTAATGTATACGTCTTTATTGTTCATTAGTAACTCACTTGAGAGTCAGAGAAACCCAACAGCACTGTGTTTTTGTCCTGACTCTTGTCCATCACCGTCATTCCCAACAGAGTGGCCCAGTAGCGAGTGGATCTCTGGAGGTCCGACACGCCAAGGCAAACCTTCTGGACGGGGTCTGCAGACAAACGATCAACCATTATAGATATTGGACTATTGAAAGTGATAAAACGGGGCACATTTCTGACGGTGGACAGACACAATCTGACTAACTTGCACTTTGTTCAGGTGCAAGACGATTCATATTGCTCTAAAATCTGAAAACAGAAATCAATTTTAGCTTAATTCTCATCAGAAAGCATTTCACGGAGGCGGTTGTGATACACATCTTTAACTTTTCCATACATTACCCACTTTCAAACGCCCCAATTTACAGGCGTTTCACCAGAAAAAAAATATGTAAGTATTAAAAATGCAACATGACTTTATGAAGACCTTTTGCTAGTGAGGTCAGGCTTTATATACATGAAACCTTTAAAAACTACAGACTGTGAGGATGGATAACATAACTTATAATGTATGATTAATGTCCTGTTTTGTACTTATGTTGCTTTTATGTCCAGTGCTACATATTTAAATGTTTTTCTCTTTTTAATCATTATTTTTGTGCTCTGTATTTTTGCTTGATTCCTGTAAAGTGTCTGAATTTTTAGAAAAGCCGTACACAAGTTAAATGTATTATTGTTATTGGTCAGGGGTCAGCAACTTTTTCCATGCCAATGCTGCTGCAAGATAAACACTCACCTAGAGCAACACATTTTTTTTAAAAACAAATATATAATATTAAAAATGTTTTATGCAAACTAAGAAATTTAAGCTAAAATTTATTTCCATTTTCAGATTTTAGAACAAAATGAATTGTCTACTCTAAAAGGCAAAAAAAAAAAAAAAGAAGAAAGCTTTTGTAGAGAGTTCTTTCCATAAACGTGGAAAACAAAGAAAGATAGGCAGCATAGAGCAAAGCTAATTACTTCTAAAAGCCTGATAGGTGGGCAGGCAGAGAGAAAGCATGCAACGTTTTAAAGAATGTGATCATAAATAAACTCTGGATAAACAAAGAGCCACAATGGTGGGACGGGGGGGGGGGGGGGGTCATTTTAAAGCAGAAGCAGGAGTCGGTCACCATGAGAAGGCTGTTGTTTGTCTATAATGTAGAAAGGATATCCTCCAGGAGCCTGGGTTAAATACACAGCTTCCTCCACCTGAGTCAGGGGCCACCCAAGGCGCTTGGCGTTGCTCACTGCTTGGCTGGATTGCAGGGTGAGGCCCTAAACACAGAAACGTCTTCACTTCATCCCACAACACAGATTGCCCGTCACGATGTGTTCAAAGTCCACGTTCACCCACCAAAAAGTCGTTGCCGAGTTGATACTCTCCCACGCCGTAGTTGTATGTGAGCTCCGCCACGAAGTGGTCGTCCTCTGGACCAAAGCCAACCATTGTCTTGCTCCATTTTCCGTCATAGGGGCTGAAAGATATGAAGAATTATTAGCCCTGTGGGTGCGAAGTGCACGCAGACTGGTGTCATTATCTACCCGTTGCAAGTTGCTTTGCAGCCTTCCTCGAACTCTTCGTGTCGCAAAATCTGAAAGGAAGCAGAAGAAATGTGAACGTAATTGAAGAGGATTCATAACAAAAAAAAAAAAAAAACGCAATTTCCCATCCTCAACTAAAGAGGAACTCTGTAGGGATTGTGCAAAATCATCATAATCGTCAAACAGCTGAAGAGAATACTGAACAACTGACGTTAAATGTGGACGCTGTGTTCAGTTCAGATCCACTACCTTCATGCCCAGGACGTCCCGGTAGAACGTGGCAGTTTTAGCTCGGTCCCCGACTTTAAAAACAAAGTGTAAAGCTCGCCTCAAAGCCATGATTACTATTCCTTTGCGCAGAGCTCGATTAAGTTTCCTGAATGATCGACTTCTCCGCCGTCGAGCGATACATGGAAATGTTGCGTTCCAATTACCTCGGATTTTTCACTAACTGTTAGCAAATACCGCCTCACCAAAAAACAAAAAAATAAAAATGTTGGAACATTTAAACTATAATGCAATGTATTATTGCGCTTTATTATTACAATAAAAGTATCTATTGACATGATCGTTTATTAATTTAATGAGATGGTTTATTAAAATACTAGAAGCTTCGATTATGTATGCACACCTGGGAATAGACACTGTAATTTGTGAAGATTCCGTTTTTGGTGTACAATAATTCCGTGCAACTTGGTGCAGGTTTTAAGCTAGAAGAGATCATATGCAGTCTAAAGTCCTTATAAAACCAGTTCTTTAAATTAGCACCGATTGGGAATCTTGCACACTCATAGGTTCTTATCAGAGGTGCCCTGGACAAAAGCCGTCACAAATATTCCAAGAACAACACTGCAAATGCCATTAAAATGAGCGAAATACCAAAGACATGCTGCTCAAATTCGGTTGCAAATTATCAAAGAGAATTCGTGCTCTTTGCACAATTTACTTTGCAGCAATTGGAAAAGTGACTAGAACTAAGGTATGTTTTGTCAAGGGTTAATTTATTTTACCTGCTTAAACAGTTAAATGAGCTGAGGGGTGATCAAGGTTGCTATTTATGAAATCCAAAAACCGTTAATACCTTTAATCATATAAAATTGTAGTTTACGACGTGTACTTGAATGCAGCATGTGGTTAGAGTCCGTGGCTGACAGTGCACCTGTAAGTTTAACCGCAACTTTAACAAACAAATATATCCAACTAAAATGAGATATTAATTAAACAGTTACACATTATGGATAATTTAAAAGAAAAGCGGGTTAGTAACTTACTGGGAAAGCCAGAGTAATCACAGACGTGGTAACTTACGGTAGGTGGCGGCACCCAGCTTTTTTGTTGTAATAAAAAGTTCCTCCAGAGAAGGGAAGAAGAAATATAGAAAAATAAAAATGGCTGCGCTCATAAGAGCGTGCGTGATACGTCTTTTGCCCGTAGAGAAAAATGTTTTTCTTTCCACCAGAAGCGACATTGTAGTGGAATCAAAGCGCTTTGTTCGTGGCCTGAGGAGGAAACCAGTCAGGGTGCTGTTTCCTGACAATGACGCGGGTAAAGTTGTAAAGCCGCCGCCGCCGCAGCAGCAGGACCAGCAGCATCCACAGGCAGCAGAGAAGAAGATGGCTAGGAACAGTCCTACAGCTGCTGGAGAACAACCCGATAGGAGTGACGCTGTTAACACGAGGAGCAAGACAGCAAAGCAACCCCGTGATAACATTACAAAGGATTCAGTAGACGGACTGCGCTATGAGAGGGCTTTTCCAGGAGATAAAAGATTATCGTAAGCAGTTTCTCTACTCTCGCTGTTTTTTTATTATTATTTGTTATTATTATTTTGGAGTGGCACAGTGGTTAACGGGTGTTGCGCCCCTTAAACAGGGGCTACATACCTCAACTCGGACTCCCGTCCTCTATTCCTTTGCGGCATGTCTTTCTCCACACTTCCTGTCGGATTGAATAGTACCGAAAAATACAAAATAAATAAATAAAATCCAACTGTCTTTTTTTTTTTCTCGTGTCCAATAACTGTATTTCTGGGCAGAAACATCACTAAATTGCGTTTATTTATGCCGTTTCTTATGTGGATTT
Organism: Girardinus metallicus; assembly: GCA_903067095.1. NCBI lineage: Eukaryota > Metazoa > Chordata > Actinopteri > Cyprinodontiformes > Poeciliidae > Girardinus > Girardinus metallicus. The sequence goes on from CAEGAE010056826.1 coordinate 12,069, forward strand.
CCTATTGAATAACTTAAGTTATTATTTTGAATAACTGAACTTTTCTGGTTTTTTTTTTTTTTAGTTCTGTTACATTAGAACCACAAAATTACTTGTATCTTACAAACATAAAGTTGTGCATAATTGTGCAATGGGAGAAAAATGATTAATGATTCCATTTATCTCTACACCAAGCCCTCGTTCATCTGTTACAATATTTCCTGTGACCGCAGGAGGCGCTGTTGCTTGTAAACACTATGCCACGCCAAAGATGTAAGCTTTACAGGGGATGGTTAAAAACACGCAGACGGAAGAAGAAAAAGCCGAACAAAGAATTTAAAACTAATGCTATAACTTTTGTGTAAATATACACGGTCACGGAATATGAGAGCCCTTATCAGATATTGTGACCACACTATAGTTAAATAATGAACTGCACTACTCAAGTATTTAATGTTTTTCTGTAAGTAACAGTGTGGTTACAATATCTGAACAGAGCTGTTATATTATGTGACCAGAATAGCGCTAAAATGCAACATTGCCTCCTATGGTCACCATAGATGGTGGCCACCACCACAGCATGACTTTATACCGCCACCATGTTTCTCTATGGTGATGGTGTGTTCAAGGTGGTGTGGAAAATTCCTGCAGCCTAACAGTATTGCAAATAGAACGAACTCCACGTAGTAAGACAAGCTGGGATTCTGGATATTTCTTGATTTGGATTTTTTTAATTTATTTTTTTATTACCTCACTGTGGTTGCTCTGCTTCTCTACAGGAGGCTGGTCAGCGTTGCTCGATCCAGGAAGTTTCGGGAGCAGCAGGGTAAAATCCTCCTGGAGGGCAGGCGTCTGATCTGCGACGCCCTGCAGGCCGGCGCCCGCCCTCAGATAGTGTTCTTTAGCATGGTGGATCGGCTCCGAGAGCTGCCGCTGGACAAGCTGAGGGGGGCGACGGTAGTCAAGGTCAAGTTTGAGGACATCAAGATTTGGTCTGACGTCGTTGCCCCACAGGGAGTGATCGGTAAGGATCGTTCGTTCAGTCTATGAAGACGCAGATGTTTGTACAAAGTTCTTCTGAGTTTGATTTTGTTGTTGTTGTTTTTCTGCAGCCATATTTGCCCGGCCTGATCCTACTCGGCTCAGTTTTTCACAGAGAGATCAGTCGCTGCCGTTGTCGCTGATATGCGACAACGTCCGAGATCCTGGTAACCTTGGGACCATGCTGAGATGTGCAGCCGCTGCTGGCTGTCATGACGTCCTGCTTACCAAAGGTAGATTTCTTCCGTAAGGCCCATTTATAGTGTAAATAGAAAAATTCATCTTAAATCTATAGGAAATATTTCCACAGTGGTCAGATTTCAACATGAAATGGTAGGACATATGGTAGGAAGCTGGAGAGTTTTGTATCCTTTACAACCTAATAGCCAATAAAACTCATTAAGGAATACAATTGTCACAACTTTAAAAAAAAAAAAAAAAAAAAAGAACTATCTACTGTAGGAGATTTGTCATTTTCAAAGAACCAGTGTTTTATTTCTACTTTTAGGATTTAAACCAAAGACAAACAGATCTAAAAACATATTACTGGTACTTTTTAATTGTCATTCTTTGTGGAAATTTAGTGCAGGAATGAATTGAAAAATGGCTAAAAATCACATTATGCTCACATATCTGTATGTAGAAAATAACCGTTCTTTTAGTTTTTAGCTAAAGTTAAGAGGCATCATGGAAGGTCCAAAGAGCCACTTACAGCTCCCCCTGCCCCCAAGGATTTAAATGCGTGTGTATATATATATATATATGTATGGGTAAATGTTGATTATTAGCCATAACAGCAATATTTATGTCAGATATCAATATCAGCCCAAACTCTCACATAAAATTTGTGCATCGTTTAAAAGTTCTATATGACTTTTAGAGACTGACATGGAGAAGAAGGTCTAACAACCACAGATGGACAAACGATTTGATGAGTTTATACAAGTTATAACTATTTGGATAGAAAACAAAATCTAAAAAATATTTCTCATAATTATCACATCGTTTTTTTTTTTTTTTTTCTTTTCAATATACAAATTCTAATCGTTTCATCGACTTATCAACAGGTTGTGTTGACGTTTGGGAGCCCAAAGTCCTGCGTGCAGGAATGGGCGCCCATTTCCGACTCCCCGTTTATCCCAATCTGGACTGGGACGAGATCAGAAACCATCTCCCTAAATCAGTGACTGCGCACGTGGCTGACATAAGAGACGCTGACGACGAAGACGGTACCAACAAGCTGTCCAAACCGGGAGATTACGGTTGGGTCAGCACGTTACCTGAAAGGAAAACTATTGAGTACGAGGAGTACGATTCGGACTCTGACTCTGATTCCGACTCGGAGGACGAGGGTCTTTCCCTCCCCAGGGTGGAAACCAAACTGTACCACGACAACTGGGCCCAGAGTCCCACCGCTTTGGTGATAGGCGGAGAGACATGCGGCCTGAGCACAGAGGCAGTGAGGCTAGCTGAGAAAACCGACGGTTCCAGACTCTTTATTCCCATCGTCTCAGACGTGAACAGTCTGAATTCAGCCATGGCCGCCAGCATCCTTCTGTTTGAGGGCAGGAGGCAGCTGTCCACGCTCCTACAGACCGCTGGGAAGAAGAGGCAGTCTAAGGCTGAGAGGAAGTTCTCATGAATAAGCTGAATGAGTCTTGTAATAAACCCATAAATTTAAACTGAAGATCTACTTTCTCCTGTTTTTTTTTTTTTTTTTGTTTAAATATTGTGTTTCTTTGTTTCAATAAAAATTCACCTTTTCCTGACCTCAGAATCCTGGAATCCTTTTGAAAACAGAAGCAGCTACTCTTGAGGCCGGTTCAAAGGTCAAACCTTATCGGCAGCTGTTCAGAAATTTCTATGATAAAGATAATGTGGTTCAGACAACCACATTTTTGCTGTGTTGGTAAAAAGAAAGCATACTCTTAATTTGAGGGGTTTTTGCAAAAGGATTTGGTATGAAAAAGTCATTTAGAAAATTTCACAAGGATATTATTCTGCCCACAGCATCGGTGAAGCACATTTTATCTAGATTTTTACTACAAAATTCATAGCGGTTTTCCAATTATTTCTTGGCTCGTAGAAACCTCCGCATTAGTTATTAACCTTAGCTAACAATAATAAATAACTGGTTTTTAAATGCAGAGAAAATGCAGGAATCCTTGGAATAATTTAACTGCAATTCCACTATTGAATTTTAAATTTAATAGCAATATATTTTTAGATCTAATTTGTGTCATTAGGTTGGAAACTGTGTGGCACGTCAACATTTTATGAAAGGAAATGCAGAAGTTTTTTTTTCTTTTTCAACCTAAAATAGAAGTAAAATTGTGCTTTGAAAAAAAAAATCCCATGGTAGACATTTATCAAAAATTGTAAGTTGGCTTTTTTTTATTCAAAAGCTGTCATATTTGCAATTTTAAATTACATTTATTTAGCTGAACTAAGGCCAAAAAGGCTGTTTGGACTATAAAAGGTAACACACTACTGGTCCAGACTAGCTAGGCTAAGTGCTAATGGCGGAGAAACAACCTACCGTTACAGGATAACTGTTCATCATCGTCAGTAGCCATGCTAACTAGCCTTAGCACTCATGGCAAGCTAGCTGCCGAAAGTTGATTTAAAAAAAAACCCCGAAAACAAACGTTGTACTTGCCAGTGAGTTTTAATGTGTTAGAGAAGTCATGACTGGAGTAACATAATATAAGAGTTTATACATTCGATGCTTCTCAAAAATGCCTCTTGTCTTTTTGTGATCGCAGAAACATCCCGTCCATTTTTTTCCCCCATTCGGGGACCTTCACAGAAAATCCTCAAAACGACTTTGAGATGAAACCACCGTTAACACCCGGCGACTCGTTCGGCAGCGAGCTGCACGCCGATTACAGTGAGCACCCATCACGGTTTTATTTAAATAGGCTAACAGCTACATCCACCCGACCCTCTGTCATACAGGCGAATTACTACATGACTGCATTTTTATTCTTTCTCAGCGTCATACACAAACCAAAAGCAACACAGATCTTGCAGTGAGAATAGAAAGCAAAGCATCAGCTTCAATAAGTGGATCGATCGATTCTCAGGTTGTCTCTACATCTCAAAAATGCTAGTGTGTGTATATATATATATAAAAAAAACAACAAAACAGAATATCCTCATATATTACTGTATTACAACGGTGTAGTAGGGCCATTGTAGCTAGAAAAAGAGGAGGAGTACATTTTCACCAAAACATCTGAGAATATCTGGTGAAAATATGGTAGAAAAACTCAAATTTTGAGATCACAAAAGTTTTCTAGAAAAAAAAAAAAGAAATTTGAGTTTGAAAAGTCAAAAAAATTGGTTGAAAAACTTAAAGTGCACATTTCTGAGTATCTACATAGAAAATTTTCAACTCTTCAAACTGATTCCGAAAGTTGAAAATTTTACCCTTTTGAAACTCAGAAACTTCCACATATTTTCCTATAACATTTCTGAAATTATTCAAAAATTTTTGTTTTTCAAGCAAATTTTTGACTTTTCAAACTCAGAAATTTCCATGTTTTCTTCTAGAAGATTTCAGGAATTGATCTCGAAATTTCGGAGTTTTTGGGCAGAAATGTACTCTTCTTTTTTTCCTCTCCATCTACAGTGGCCCCAACACGCCGTCATACTGTATGGACTATGCAAGGCACCACGGGAGAAAGAGAGGACTCCGTAAAGAGAGGAAAAGGACTTAAAAAAAAAAAAAAAAAAGGTCAAAATGTCCATAAGCAGACATTTGTTGTAATCTAACAGTCAGGAGTGGAGGTGAATGATGGCAGGGCAGACGGAGACAGGAGGTGTGTGTGTGCGTGGGGTGTTTGGTTGTGTGTGTGAGAAAGGATCTGGGTTGAGTGACAGTTTCATTCTGCATGTCCATTTCCTGCTCGAAGCCTCTCTTTTTAGATGGGCTCTGGTTTGAGCTTTTCAGCCAGGAACTCGTTGACGAACTGCTCCACCACGGCCGGCGTGATCTCCTCCACGTCGCGAACGTACTTGGCACGAGCCGACATGTCCAGGATGGTGAGCAGGGGCGCCGCCTCCGGGAGGTTGGTGTAGTCCCGCAGCGAGTCGCTCATGTCGTCCTGGAGGAAGGAAACCACGTTACGTCTTGATTCAAGGAAACATTCAAGATGTAAAGACGCAGAAATTTTAATTATTTTTTTTTTTACTTTGTAGGCATTTCTACTTGACAGTAGAGGAATCTTATGCTAGTCATTATTAAAACTCACAGTAGTGGAAGTGTTAGATGACTGACACTTTGAAAAGCAATCCGCTTCATGAGATACAGTAGATGTACACAGTGTCTATATTTGGTTCACATATTTGATTATCTGCCATAGGAACTAGACCTCTGCAACTATATCAGAGCAATATTGCTTACACTAATAGTAAAGGAATGCTTTTTATGCTTAGTTAAAATTATTTTACGCAAATGTGCCGAGACATGTTTCTATTAGAGGTGTGTGATACTGCGAATTTTGGTATCGATCCGATACTAAGTGTAGACAGGATCAGTATCGCCGATATCAATACTGATACCGTATCGGTTAAGTTTGATGTATCATCAAACTTTTGATTGTTAGGCACTCTTGTGGCTCTTCTTTTGATGAATTTTGTTAAAACCCAAGATAGAATTTAGATTAAGTTTATAGGTGTCCACAAAATACTTTAGCATCCTATTTACATGACAAAACAGAAACAAGTGAGCAAAAGATATAATCTGAGAGCAAAGCAAAATCTTGTTAATGGTAGAGCTGAGAAACTACAATACAAAAATAAAATAAAATTTCTTCTCCAAGTGCTAACTAGAAACAACCAGTCAAAGCCAGGAGGCGGGTCTTAGCGCTGACAATCACCCTCCATGCGGGTAGGCTATGGCTAAGTTAACATAGCCCCCAGTTACAATGGATAAATGGTTTTTCTCCTCCATTAGCACACTGAACAGAGCGTGCATGAGGTTGATTGACCCTTCTCTTTGCTCTGATTGGTTGTTTTTGGTTGGTGCATTTATTTAGACGGCATTAGTAGCGTGGAGATCAGAATATGTCTTTTCACACATTATCTGTCTCATAACATGCTGTGACGACATAGTAATAGTTTTAACAAATTTGTTAAAAAAAACAATTTTTTTAGTAATAGTTACCTGTACCTTTAATAGTCAGAGAGTTGCCTACCCGGCCAAGAGTTCAGCTACACTGTTGATGGATATTTCCTGACCTGAATTCCCCTCAGCTTAACTTGTTGGCTCAAAGGTAGACTCATTAAAAAAAAAAAAAAACACTTTCATATGGGAAAGATTAAATTGGAAGTTACAGTAAGAGACCAGAAGGTGGCACTGCAGCAAAGAGCTAATCTTGTGATGGAAGCCTTCCCTGTACGGTTCCAGCTAAGGTTTCTGATTTATGTGCCATTTTTGAGTTTATTATTGACGTTCTCTTCGGGAAGCCGACTTCAGATGTACTTCCTGCTGTATTTAACACTCACTCTAACCTTACACAAGCCCTTCCGCTCTCTGATGTTCTGTTATCAGAGAATCCTCCGCTATCCCAGCTAAACGGGATCAAAGCAAACAATCAGCTCACAGACTTTTCATTGAATATCTTTGCTGTGCCGCTACCTAAAAAGGATAAGCAACGCTGGCGACCTTCTGCTTTGTAAAACTACAAACAAAAGAGCAGCTGTGTGGTTTCTTCCTCCAGTGACTGGCAATAAAAGCGGGCTCCAACCAAAATCGGTGAACACTTAATACTCGCATATGGAAGCCGTCACCGAAGACGGCAACGTCCCCCCTCCCTCTCCCGGTGAAATACTGCTAGTTCCTCGCCGCTACAAGTAAAACCCCCGCTCCCTTTCAGGCTCTCTTACAGCCACATGGAGCATGGATGACGGATCATGCATGGCAAGCAGCGTGAAGGAACCGCAATCTGTCACCGCGGCCCCTCCGGTCTCTCTGATCCGAGGGGATCTAATCTCCACGTGAGGCGTTGGCCTCCGGAGGAAGTCGTGGAACTTTTCTTTTGTTTGGGTACCTTGTCTGCACGGTATGCGAAGCTCAAACGCTAGAAAAGACATTTGCTTTTGAAGAGACAAAGGGCCGACCACACTCACAGCTGTGATGTGACTCAGCATGCGTTTGGCCGTGGAGGACCGCAGCAGAAATGCTCGCCATGTTTCACACATGACTGCCACGCGATGAAACCTCCGCTGACGGCTCAAACATCCGTCTTTTACAACACTTTGATGTCCCGAGAGACAGACTTTACTCTTTTACAACTCATAAATGACACATTAAAGCCTAAATTAAATGTGCTGCACACTGTACTGCGATGTACGACATCGTCATCGCCTGCAGCCGTTTGTTATGGTCACAACTCATAAACGTACGACAAAAACTGAATGTCAGTGTCCATATTTCTACAAATTTGCGTGTGCTTGACTATGTTTTTGTAGGGTCAGGAGTTTAACACATTCATTTAGATTGTAATGCGTTGCAATTTTTAGCGCAATTTTTCAATTTGTTTTTAATGTACAAGTTCCAGCCGGAACCTTTCCATTCATGCGTTTCTGGTACAGCCGCAAATCTGACACACACACACACACACACGACATCCGCATACAACAGTAATGGAGGATAAAGCTACTCCTCTTGGCCCACTGGGGGTTAATTCTTGCTTCGAAAAATGATATGATTGGACGCTGTTGTATACAAGTTGTGCTAAAAGGAGTTAGCCTCCTCGAAGCTAAAATAGCATCTCACAGCTAAACATGTAGCAGCAGCACAGACGTTCCCGACGCTAATGTCAGTGTCCGTATTTCTAGAGATGGAGTTTTTCAAAGAAGTGAACCGAGCTCGTACTTGAATAACCTCACAGATTAAGAACACTACAAATCTTTGTCTTAGAGCTCATATGTGTTTTTATCCAACAATTTGGCTGCAAAAAAGGTTTTTGAACTTAAAGCGATGCTTATTTTGTTGATATAGTTTTTGATTTAAATGTAATACAGACCGTGAAATTAACTTTATTAAAGAATTTCATTCAGTTTTTGATATAGGCAATTGCCCAGGGTGGCATAGGAAAGGGGCGATGCGCTGAAGAAGTAGAAAATAAAAATTCTTATCAGTCAGTTGTCCCCTAGACAAGTTTGCCACTACATATATGCATTTGTAGTGGAGTAAGTTTTCCTTAGATGCCGTTTCGTACTGGCAGAGTACATTGCTGCGAAAAAAAAAAAAAAAAAAAAAAGCCCAACAAAAACCCCCCAAAACAATCAGATAAGGGGCTTTCCCAGGGAATCATTCCTACGAGAACCACAATTTCAAGCTTAAAAAGTTAAGCATAGTGATTAATCATTATTAATCACAGAGCTAGAAGGTGATCAGTCCGATTAAGTGTTTAAATCGGTTGACAGCACTAGTAAAAAAAAAAAAAAAAAAGTTCTGGATTGTTTGCTTCTGCCTGGCCTCTTCCCTGAAGAACTGCCAGCATAACGCCTTCTTATTGAGATCGACTCCCAGCAGCTGGCTTGGCAACCGACCCGGCAGCGACCCGGGCGATCCCGGGCCTGAGTGAAGGGCTGTGGGCCCACAGCCCTGGAAGCTCCGCTCAAAGATTGGAGCGATGACCGATATCCGACTGTGAACCCAATCTGGAAATCAAACCTGGTGGTTTTTATGCCCTGCTCAGCTACAGGGGGGAGGGGGAGATGTAAAAATATACGCCTTTGTGGAAACAAACTCCGCGCATATAGAAGCTCTGAAGCTCGTGAATTATCGCAAGCTTCGGAGAGACAATGTCTCTTTGTGTCGGGTCTAATAAAGACGGTGGCACTCAGACGACGAACGCAATGAGAAACGCAAACGGCGATAGACGACAGGGGAGACCGACTTACATGGTGGTCAAGTCTGCTGCTGCTAGGTTAAATTACCCCGGGAAGGTGGATACAACATGATGGAGAGTAGAGCAGGGGTGATTCGACAACCTGATCTAGAATTAGAAAGACGCTAAAACATAGCGACAAAGTTTTTCATCCTGACCACAGCCCACCCACCCCGTTACCCCCTCTGCTCACCTGACTACACTCCAAGTCTCTGCCCACTTTGCTAGAATCTTTCAAAATTAGTCAGCGGTGCTCTTTCACAGGGGAGTTAGTTACACTGTAAAATCGATTTTAACGTCCCGTTTTGTGCGCTTCCTCTCACCTCTCCAGCAACAAAGAACAGCAGCGGCGTCTCCTCCTCCTTGGCTTTATATTTGGCCATGAGCTTCTCTGCTATTGGCTGAATCAACTCCTTGGCTGGCTCCAGTTCGCCTTCCTCTTCAGCATCTGAATAAGGTCGGACAGAGTCATAGTCAAAAGCTGGACACAAAAAGAAACGCCCGCTTAAAAGAGGGAAAGGAAACAGAGGCTACAGAGGAGGATAGAAGACTGATGAACAAATTCAAGAGTTGTCGCTGTGCGTCGTTCTTTTCTTTCCTCGGTTTTATAAGAAGTCATCAAATTTGGTTCTCTTCCAGATTAAAATAAAATCTACTAAGCAAATCCAGAAACTCGGTTTGTACACTTTTTAAGCATTTTCTAAGTAAATATTCAAACTATTTCAGCAACAAGTGTAAATATCTGATTCCAACTTACATTTTTTTTCCCGAATTTGAGCTTTTCATCAACACTAGATTGATCTTTATTACAATGTGCAGTTTGACTCAGGAACGAAACACTTTTAAAGGATTTCAAGCACAAAGGAAACTTTTTTTTTTACACTAAGGAAGAATCTCCCACACTTTACCTACACTTCTGGAGAAGTGTAGGTAAACTTGAATATTTTCTGCATCTTTTGAGATTTTCTCCAACAAACCAACACAAAGTAGTGCTACTTGATTTTTTTTGTAGTGAAAAATTATGCGTGATATTGTGTCTCAAATAACTCTGAAATCAAGACAGAAACCCATTTTATATCTGTAGAAGATACAAAATTTGTTATGAAAAGACGGTTGACCCTCTTGGTACAAGAGAAAACTCAGCTTTTTAAAAAAAAAAAAAAAGCATAAAATCGACCAACTTTCCGCTTCACATTCAACGCCCTTCTTCGTGTCTGGGTGCAAGTGGCAGACACCCGGTCAAGCTCACCCACAAACAGCACGAGGCAGGGCCCCTCGTGCAGCTGCACGGCGTTGGCCTCGCTCAGCTCCAGCACAGGCCGCGGGTGCCACGGGAAGAGCCGGCACTCCGGGTCGTTCAGCACCTCCACGCGGCCCTGTCGCGTGATCACACGGCCCTCGGCGTCCAGCAGGATCAACGTGGGAATACCTGGAGGGAGGGCAGAGCGGAAAGAGGGTGACGTAAGAGGAGGGGAAGGGCAAGAGCGCGGGTCATTTCCGTCAATTATCGCTCCGTGGAGCGGACGCTTCCCCCTCCCTGCCTCACTCTCCCGCTGAGGTTTTCTTTGCTACGTGGAGATTTTTCTTCTTCCTCCCCCCCTCCCTATAATAGATTTTACTGGAAAGTACTTTTGATTTAGCTTGCCGTTACAAACGCATTCCCCTTACTTTGCAAAAGAAAAAGAAAAAGAGTGTCTGTTTCTTATCAGAAACAGCCTCCGTTAGCCAGCAAGCGGTTCATGAGTCAGGGAGCTGTACATGTGGACTGAGGTTTGCAGAAGAGGAGGCAATCATGGACTGCAGGAGTTTAATCTGGATGTGGGGGGTGAGCGGGGGGGCTGTTGACTCGTCCTCTGGGCATTCCTGACATTCTTCACAGGACAGAGCCAGCTCCAGCTCCAGCTCACATCATCCTCCGCACCACAGAGGAGGCAATCAGGGGAAAAGCGAAGGAGAGATGCTTCACTTCTGCAGTCAGAGAGACGGTTAACTCGATAACCGGTCCACATTCCTCAGGGCGAATCTGTGCTGGTCACAGTGAGCTGTCAGCTGTCTGATATAAGCCAGCATGGCAGAAATTATAAACCAGCTTCTAGGGATGCAGACGACTTGTGATTAATTGTCGATTATAAATTTATTAGATTGAAAATTAGTTCCAATCGATTAACCGATAACGGCTGCTTGGACTCGCTTTGAGTGTTGTAGTTTGGCTTCCGTCCAGCAGAGGCCACCACCGGTCATCAACCAAACAGAGTCTAGTGTTGGATGCGAGATGCACTTTATGCGGTTCTGTTTTGAAATATTGACACTTGATAAGATCCTTAAGTTTTACCTCAGTGACGCTGCTTGGTGGAGCAGCGTCGACACCTCGTTCAGAGGTTACCGATGTTCTACGAAGACGAGGACGTAACAGGGCCGTTGCAGATGAAAATAAATAAATAAATACAGGAGGAGTACATTTCCGCCAACAAATCCAAAAATTTTGAGATTAGTCTCAGAAATTTTTCTTGGAAATTTTGGAGCTTGAAACATCAGTAATTGGTTAGAAAAAAAAAAAATACCGGAACATTTCCAAGATATCAAAAGCGGAAAATTTTTGAGGTTAAAAAAAAATTGAAATATGCAATTTTTGAAACTTTGAAATCTCTGTTTTTTCTAGATGATTTCTGAGATGAATCTCAAAATTTCTGTGTTTTTTTTTTTAACCACTCCATCCAAGCGGAGGGGATAAACGAGAAAAATTGCAACATGATGAAGAAAAAACCCCATGATGATAAAAAGCATGGTTGATTTTGAAGGTCGCGTTATTTCACTTCATGTTGCGCAGTTTTAAAATTCAAGCAAACTACTGCATAGAAAAGTGAAGTCTACTACTGCGTGAACATCTCTGTTTATGTGGGATTAAGTGATTCACACATTTGATCATTTTCATCTTTTATTTTCCATTTAGCAACCTAAGAGGTTCCTCTTGTTAGACTTTTACAAATAAGTTTAATAACGTGAGAAAACCACAATCTTCTGTTCATTCAGTCAGTTTTAAGTTAACATTTTATGTAAAATTTAGCCTTTCATGTTATGGAAAGATGGTCGACCCTCTTGATACCAGAGAAAAACTCAGCTTTTCTAAAAAAAAAATGTCCGCTTATAAATTAATCCTTAGTGGAGCCGTAAAATCAATAAACTTTAGAGTAACTGATTAATAGACAACTTGTATCTCTTTTCCCTACTTCTATTTGAAATTTGTAGATGCAAAATTTAAAATACCTTGTATCCCATACAGCCTGTTGAGTCGAGATCTCCGCGCCTCGTCTGAGTACGGGACGGCCAACCACGGCATCTCGCTGAAATACTGCTTAAAAGACTCTTCTGACCTTAAATGGAAACGGATAACATTCAGACGGAGCGCTGCTTTTTACGCCTGTACCTGTTTGAGAAGACGGACGCAGAAGTAACGCCTGACGAACCGGCAGCGACGCTCACCTGTCGGCGCTGACGAAGACGATCTCAAACTTGTGACCCGACTCTTTGACGATTCGGTAGGACTCCACCAGGACTCGGGTCAGACTGCGACACGGCGGACACTGAGAGACACACAGAAGCATTTCATTTCACTGGAGCCAAAAAAAAAAAAAAACAAACAAAAGAACTTTAAATTGTTTCCGCTGAAGAGGATCTGAAGCACAGGTGTCAAACTCCGGTCGTGGAGGGCCACTGCCCTGCAACTTTTAGATGTGCCTCTGCTGCACCACACCTGAATAAAATAATTAGGCCATTAGCAGGACTCTGGAGAGCTAATCTACACAAGATAGATAGATTCCAGTGTTTTGTACCTGTGGCACATCTAAAAACTGCCCCTGAGGACTGGAGTTTGGCATCCCTGATCTAAAGGGACAGTAAAAAAGTAAAACCTTCAAAATAACGAACGAGATTTGAAAATTTTTTATGAGTATTGGTTTGCAAAGTGTCTAGGCGTGACAGGAGGCATGAATCAGTAAGGATCTGACCTTAAAAGTGGATTTGATCGATTGTTTTCACGGCTTAGTTCTTTGGGGGAATTTGTCTTTTTCCAACATTTTCTGTCCTATAGCAAACTATTTTTTCCTTGGGAATCTTTCTTTTTATTAAGTAGCATCATGCTAACCTGCAAAGGCCCCTAAACTCCTGGATTGTAAGACACACTTCTTTTATGCTGATATATATTTTTTTTCTTTTGTTGGTGTGTTTTTTTTTTTTTTTTTTTTTTTCCAAATAATTGAAAGCTGAACAGAATCTGGATGAATTATAAATTAGGACAAATCTGGTTCTTGTAAATCAGTCTGGAAAAGCAAAAAAGGAAAAAAAAAAAAAAGAAAAAAAGTTTTTCCCCCCAAACCCTTATTTTGTTAACAGTTATCTCAATCTGGAAAATATTAAAAGAAAATGTCATATTTTCCCATTTTCCTGAGAACTTGAAAAGAAAGTCGAGCCGAAGCGGTTTCGTACGTCGCTGGATGGCTCTCACACATGTTTGTCACCAAACACCTTTCCAACAAACTGGTAATTCTCTCCGGTTCTGTATCCAGCTTTTTTTCAAACACACACGCCAGCTCCTAATCCTGATGCATTACTGCAGATCAGGAAAATGTTTGCTCTGCTGCGTGTGCATGTGTGTGTGTGTTTGGAGATCCCAGTCCAACCAGGAGGAGGGAACGCTGGTATGGCTGGCATTGGGATGACATCAGAGAGTCAGGAGGGAAAACACAGCGGCTTAGATTCCCCGCCGTTCCCAGGCTCCGTTTCCCGCCCTTTTCTGAACATAAAGGTAAAACTTTAACACACCAACACTCGATGTCTTTCCACCCAATGTTTTTTTTTTTTTTTAATATGTCGCATAAAAGAAAGAATAAAAAAATAAGCTAACTAAGCATGTTTTATGTGCTGGTTTGGAGCGAATCACCAAGCTAGTTTTGTAATTAAAGTCGTAATTTCTTCAGACGTTGACGCTACGCACGGCCAACGTTTGGCAGTAACTAGCTACAATTTGGAAAAAAAATATATTTTTCCCACACTATTATTTACTTTTACTTGAGTAATTCCATCATAAAGTATCACTACATTTACTTAAGTAAAGTTTCTGGATACTGAACGGAGAACAAGCTCGTTTCGACCAAACACACACATACATGCAGCTTTTGTTAAGGTTTCATGAGTTTTATTTTGAAAGAAACTAATTTGGGACATTTTTTTCCATTTTGCCAAATTTTGTTACTTATATGAATCATTTTCATTTTGGCCTTTAAAAATTTCCGCTAAACTTTACACTTTGATCAGTCTGCTGACGTAATTTTAAGATATTAAATGATTGATGCTTTGATCAGTTCCTCAGGCTTTTTAACCAAATACTTTTGTTCTCTTGAGTCATTTCTTGGACTGTTGCTTTTTGCTTTTAACCGAGTAGATATATATATATATATATATATGTTGAATTAGTGCTAATGTTAATGTTAACATTTTTGAGAACTCTGCCAACCTCTGCACATGGCTGCAGTAAAACAAACAAAAAAAAGATGTAGAGGTTGCAATCTAGCAGCTCATAGAACAGGAGAGTGTCTTACTTTGAAAAGTTTTGTGCATCTGCTATGTCAGAACTTATTCAGGAAAATGTGTTTCCATCATCCATCCCGTGCATTAAAGCCAACGTTGATGGAAACAGTTCCAGTTAATTCGTATTTGGGGGCCCAGAAAGGGACCCTTGACAACTTTGAGGTTGAAAAACTAAAACCTATCAAATGTGGCAGATATTCTTCAATTTTAGTCTGGTTTTGTCACATATAAGGGGGAATTCAAAAGTGGCACTGAGAAGGAAAAAACGAATCACATAAACAGAGATAAATAAACAGAAAGTAAGTAAAAAAAAAGAAAAAGTATAAATCCTTGAATATGGTCATGTCCTATCCAGATAAATCTGTGTCAGTTTCTTTCTTTTACAAAGGGGTTGAGGCTTCAATGGATCGATGGACAAAAATACTAAAGAACACGCCCAGAGACGGACAAACACACTCAATGGATGGATAGACAAAAGGACAGAGACGTACAAAACTACGGATGAACAAAACAATGACTGGATGGACAAATGCATGAAGGGATGGACAAAAATACAAACATTTATAAACAAGCATGAATGGATGGCTGCATGTGTGGACAAAAGGGCAGAAAGTTAACTGGACATCTAGACAAAATGATGGATTGACAGACAGACACAATGTTTAGAGTATGGGATAGGGGATCTTGAAATTCCTCCAAAACAACAAACCACAAAAAAAAAAAAATCTCTTGCTTTGAGGAGAAAACCACAGTGAAGAAAGCTCCATACTGAGGTGCTGGTGTTCCTGGTTTCATCAAACGACTGAGCAGAAATGTGGTGTGAAAACGCTGCTCTAATGGCATTTTTGTGACTGTGTTCTGTTCCAATTTTTAATGTGCTTGGGACTCCAGCCAGTACATTGGGGCGTCACCGCTCTGAACCAGCTGCGGCTCTGCCAGCTGCTGTGCTGACTTGCTTTAGGAGACCCGACGTGCTGCGTCTCCTCAGCGACGGATCGTTGCCCAGTCGTGAACCCACGGTCGCCTATCGGCAGGCCCGGCACGCAGACGGACAAATGCCTGCAGCCCACTGAGGTGTGGTGACAAGTCCAGAGGTGGAGAAAGGACTCAAAGATGGCCGACTGCTTTTAATGTAAACAGACAAACAGCGGAGTCGCCTCTTCCTGCTCTGATCTGCTGTCAGTTTTTAACAGTTCAGGAGTCTGGAAAGAAAAACAAGCAAAAAAAAAAAAAAAAAAAAAAAAAAAGGGCTCCTCTTTGTCTTCTCTCTCCTCACTCACCCAGTGTGCTGAGAAATACACTCCCACATAGTGTCCCTCCAGAGAGCTGCTGTCTGCTGTCTGCCTGTTGTTCCTGAGCAGAGGCCCCGCCACCACCTCTGCGAAGGGCTTCGGCCCCCAGGGGAACTCCAGACCTGGGAAGAGGAGTGGAGGGGAAACATGGGAAGAGATTACTGCTAAATTCACAGCTGAAGACCTAAATGTTTAACATGCAGGTGGAACAGAGATGACTGGTTCATTATTTGTTTGGAAGCTAGTCCTTAATGCAACTACAAACTGCTGTTGGCAGAATGACCAGAAATAAAGCTAAAAACATCACAGTGCTAATCATTAGCTAATAAAAGTAGTTGACAATAGAAAGGTCACCATCTTGTTTTTGGGTCTTTTTTAGTTTTGTTTGATGAAAATAGTAAAGTCCCCTAAATGTTTAACAGCAGGCACGTGGAACAGAGATCGCTGGTTCATTATTTGTTAGGAAGCTTGTCCATAATGACAGTACAAACGGCGCGCTAACAGCAGCAGGCTCACGGAGCTAACTATTAGCACTAACAACACTCACAGCTAATAAAAGACGTTGAAAGTGCTTTGAAGAAAGGTCACCAATCTTCATTTTTAGTCTTGTTTGACTAAATTAAAAAATCCCCTAAATGCTTAACAGCAGGCAGGTGGACCGGTGATTGCCGAGTCATCATTTGTGTGGAAGCTTGCCCATAACCAAATGACAAACTGCTGTTGGCATGCTAACTATTAGCGCTGACAGCACTTATAGCTAATAAAAGTTGTTGGAAACAGTTTGGAGAAAGGTCACCATCTTTACTTTTAGCCTTGTTTGACAAAAAACATATTTAATTCCCTAAGTGTTTAACAGCAGGCAGGTGGAGCAGAGGTTACCGGTTCATTATTTGTTTGGAAGCTTGTCCAGAAAGCAACTGCAAACTGCTGGTAGCATGCTAACAGCAGCAGGCTCACAGTGCTAAATGTTAGCCCGAAACGCACTAATGGCGAAGAAAAAAAAAAAATGTGAGAACTGGTTTGAGAAAGGTCACCATCTTTTGTTCTTAGTTTTGACTAAAATAGCCACAACAAACGGCTGTTAGCATTCTAACAACAGCAGGCTCCGTTAATTCTAACTATTAGCTCTAATGACCAATAAAAGCTGTTGAAAATTGTTTGTAGTGCGTTTTCAGTTTTGTTTTACTACAATTGTAAGTCTTGAACCGTTTTGTGCAAATCTTTATCTACCGTGTACATCCATGATTATGACTCAGCACATGAAAACCTGGATGCTAACTTGATGTGCATCCAGAATGACCAGAAATAAAGCAAAAATTTTTTTAAAAAAGCAGCAAATTGTTTGATTCCAGACACCAATCTGCAATTATCTACTTTTTGAAACACACACACGCCAAACACACACACGCATACAAAAAAACGGTTTTAATGAACATGAAAAGCCAAGCCTCTCAAGCAAATCATTGCTGCCTGTAATTCTGCCCTCCAGCTCTTTTTGACACTTTTCATTTCCTTTTCAGCGTGCTCTCATTGTCCTGCTCCTGCTCTGGAGATGCATTTGGTACAGCCGAATAAAAAAAAAAAAAAAAAACGGGGGTCTGGGAGGTAATAATAAATAAAACCTTGAATGGCTGATCATAATAGCCTCTTTATGTGAGCGCGGTTGTCTAGTGCTTCATTAGGCAGGAAGGACACGTCTGCGCTACGCTGGCGTTCCCTTTCATTGTTGTCCTGATTGTAAACGTGCACTCCATCTTTACGCTGCAGGCCAGTCTGCCGCCACTCAAGTCAGGCCTTTTCACAGAGAGTGAAAGGCAGAGAGAACATTGCTGAGGGTCCTTTCTCACACACCCCTCCCAGTCTCAGCGTGCAGAAAAAACCCTGTTTTACTGCTCTTTCCCAATCCAAACGCCAAAACGTAGGACTGCAGGAGAGGGATCGGTTTGTCACATTGTCACACCTGATTAAATTGGTGAAATAACAGAAAAGTCAGAAAATATCAAGTCTAAGATTTCACTCGCTGAAAAATCCTCATTTGCAGAGATCAATCTTTTCTCTTTTGGCTGACTTGGCTAGTCAGCCAAAAGAGAAAAGAGTCTGAGGAGGATTTAATAAAAATCCTGAGATACTCTTATTCCCTCGTCTTTTCAGTTTTCCTGCCATCTACCAACAACATGTTTTCTTTTTTTTCCCCCCACATGAGACAAGAGACGAGGTGCTTTGGAGGACTTTTGATTTATTCAGCCGCAGAGGACGAAATAAATGCAGGCTCACTTTTGTTAATTATCCGTCCTCACTTCAAAGTGCACAGACTGCAGGTTTTTCCAGACAAGTTACTGTGAAATGGTCACACTGTAAGAATCACAGAGAAGTAGAATTATAGTTGCATCAACCCAAAAAAGGAGGAAAAGTTGTAACTCTAGACTCTAGAGCTTATATGAGTAAAGGGTTTTAACTTGTATTGTTATTATTACAGCACTATTAGCATGCATGTAATATTGACATTATTACATTTTGTCCATATCTATTTTGCACTTATAGACTAAAGGTTTACTTTTATTTTGAATAATTGTACTTCAATATTTGACTACTTCTAAGGTAAAATGAGTTGATAAGAGTTGCAACAACACTTAATTTCCTGTTGGGATCAATAAAGTATTTTTGAACTGAATTTGAATTTAATTGAATTGTTAAGCCTGTTTAAATGGTGGGAACTCTAATTCTAACTCACTTTCCTTACAGTTTGTTTTATTCCTGGCATTTTCAGGAATTTAGTAAAAAAAAAACAACCAAAAAAAATTTTTCCATGTGCCATAAAAGCCATACCGAAGGTTACAAAAAATGCCAGAAAATGAATTTTAAAGTTTTATGTCACTCCAGAGCTGCAACCATTTGGAAACACAACTTCCATCATATTTTCCAGAATGGTTTTCCATCCTTTCAGTGGTCGTTGACTGGAGAATCTGTCGCGCTGACTGTGCTAGGAGACACACATCTGGCGTTCAGGCGCAGAAGCAAGTTTTAGTGTTGATGAACGACGCCATGTTTGCCATTTGTGAGACGGTAGTTTCTCTCAATCCTCAGGGATCTGAGCCTATTTTGGCTGCATGGTGGAAAAATACTATCAGAGCAACTTGGGAATAACCCTAAGCTTGGAAACAAAACAGAAGTCACAAATCTCTGAATCTGCACTGCCTTTGTATTCCAGATAAAATTTTTGCACCAAAATTCATTCTTGAAATCACTTTCTGACATCATAACCTCACTTAAACATTCAGACTTTGTGCTTTAACACACTTTATTACTATTATGGGCCAAAAAGAGCAGAAATTATTAATCCAGAAAGGAAACGTTTGCTACAAACATACTTAACTGAACTGTTTTGGACATCGACACGGTAAATACAGTTACAACTACGGAGGTGAAGCTGGATTACGCATTAGAACTACATTGCGTATATAAACTCTTTAAATATAATTGCCATAAATTGTACATTTTGAATGATTTATTTGGTTGTGCATTTTATTTTTTCTTTTACATAACAGTAATTCCCTCTGCATACAATAACAGCTTTTGTGTAATGACATACTGTAACACCAGATTGTCTCCTACGCAGCCACAGTAATGCTGGGTGTTACCCACAAGCCAGAGCGAATGACGAATGCTTCCCACCAAGATTTCAGGGTAATAAAACCATGACATGGAAAATTTATATGTCCTACTGTCCTTTTTACCCCGTTATGTGTTTGGTTGGCTTTATAAACGGTGGTTTCCTGAAGGGCTCAATGGTTAAAATTAACCCATATCTCCAAAACCATCCAGTGAAGTGAAATAAGGTCAGAGCTTCGGTGAAAATACAAAATGGATCTAAGTGTGAGGATGTCTTCGTCACAACACGGAGCGCGTGCAGGTCATAGTTCTCACCTTTAGGGTCGTCTCTCACCACCAGCAGACCGTTTCGACAGACCACCTTTCCTGTCGCTGCGTCCACGAACACCAGCGAAGGGATGCTGGTTACTTTGTACTTGTTCCACAATTTCATCTGCGGGGAAAGGTGAGGGGGGTGGGGGGAATAAGAAGAGAGCTTAAAGTAAGTGGATGGAAAACACCTCAAGGGAGCAGACTTGGGTTTATTTTAGTTGTAGATGGGAAACAATTTACCCGGGCTAAAATTACATCTTCAGTCTCGGTGGGTGTTCACCAGAAGTACCAGAGCGTAAACAAATGTCACCAGAATACGACAAGTATTTTAGAGTACAAACATGCTCTCTGTTGTTTAATGGAGGAGCACGAGGAGAAGAAAAGCAGCCCCGAGGGCGAGTTAATAACAGAGGGTGGGAAAGAAAGGACGGGTCAGTCGGACAGGGCTCACGGCGTCCCTACCATAACGCGAAGAAAGCTCGACGCAGAAACGTAGCTTAGAGGGATTCGTGCGTCTTGAAAAACATCTGCGGGCGTCGCGTTCAGTAATGCCTTCTATATGACACGTCGACGCCGAGAGGGCCTCATAAAGCCAGTAAGGATGCTCTAAAGACAGAAATGTGAGCGTGAACTATTCACATGGGTTCAGGGATCGGTGCAGATCAAAGAGGAGGAAAACCTTTTCAGAGGCTGACTTTCCACGTCGCAGACAAGAGGCTCAAACTGGGAATTAAAAAAAACAAAAAAAAAAACACAAAACAGCTTCTTGTGGATTCAAGTCGTGATTTAAAACTAAACAGAAGGAAGGGTTTACATTAGTTTCACCCTTTTTGAATGTCTTTTAAAATAACCTAGTTAAAGATGCAATATGTAACTTTTACTTTTATGAAAAAGTGAAAAGTTTGCATTTATTGAAGCTGTGGTTATGTCGTATGGTATGAGACTGATGTTCTGTGAAAATAGAAATCGAGCTGTCTGCCTTCTCCCAGTGCCGTCTAGAAACAACCAATCAGAGCCAGGAGGCGGGTCTTAGCGCTGTCAATCAGCCCTTCGTGTGGTTTGGAGGTGCTGATCATCCCTCCAAAACTATTAAAATATTAACAAATAGCTTTCTTGCATTCAATAAGCCTTTGTCAAAATTATATATATATTTATATACAATATAAAGTAAGTGCCGAAATAAACGAGGCTCCTCCTAGCGAAGTATTGAAAAGCAAGAAAAAACTTTTTTTTTTTTTTCTTTAGCATATTCCAGGTCTGGATATAAGACAAAATGGAATATATGTTTTCCATTTTGTTAGTTTCCCTGTTTGCTTTCTGTAAGATAAATACGTAATACAGCTAAAAGTACCAGTCAGGTACAGCAGTCCTAAGCTCTTCCACATAATGTGTTCAGGAATCTCAAAAGTGATTTAGCACAGACAGTAACTATAAAAGGGCATGAGTTACTAGACCAAAAAAAAGTGAAGAAAATCCCATAAATCATGCTGTCAAATCTGCCCTCAGTCGTTTTTTGATGAACTGCTTCAGCGTTAATGAAGAGGCGTTAAGAACATTTGTGTCATAAACGTGTTTCTGCTCCTGTACGCGCCGCAGAGAAGATTTAAGACAAGAATTGACAGCTGAGGCACTACAGAGTCACGAGAGAAGTGAACTGAATATAAGGAGGGAGAGTAACGCACACTGGTGGAGAGAGGGAATGCATGTGCTGCTTCTTGACAACATTAAGATAAGAACGACACGTGCTTCGTGGCATAGTAATAATTACATCATGGCAGTAACGTAATTATTACTACGATAGACCCAGATGATCAATTTGGGTCTATCATGTTGTTGATAATGTAGCGGTTTGAATAACTAGCAACAGCAATAGTTAAATGTAAACAGTAAAAAGTAGCAAAGAAATCTAAAAAAATCAAATATATAAAACCTAAACTATGAGAAGGTTACACACAACACACTGAAGTATTTGTAATCTCCTCCACCTCCAAAAATCCCTGCAGTGATTTTCTTGCATCTAAATTTTATGCTAATCAAAGCTAAGCTAACACAGCTTAGGGGAATCAACATTTTTCAAAATAAAATGCAATACAATATATGGTTTTATGATTCTTTTTTTTATTCAGCTTACTGTGCAAAACAGGGCACAATCTTGAGCAGGCGAATTGTCTGGAATAACTAAAAAAAAAAAAAAAAAACAATAAACGTGACTAAATTAGCCGCCAATTAAAATAACTTCTTCATTTAATGTCCAAAGAACCAAAATCCTCAAAACAAACGGGTCAATTATGTGAACCGCTAATAAATTTAGCATAACAGAAGTGGCTAGGGAAACTTGTTGTTCTCTCAAGGAGGCTGAAAATTGCATGTAAAAACATTACATGGTTCTTACATATTTCAAAATAATCAATTACTAAAAAAACAAGACAAAAGACCGTCCTGGCTAGGCCAGCGGTCAGGAAATGCAGGAAGCCAATTAGTCCAGAATAAAAAGAATTAAAAAAAAAAAAAAAAAGTGTTTCTGATTTTTCTTGTGAAACTGCAGAGATGACTGATGAGCAGCAGGCTTGAGCACATAACAACACTCTGGTTTAACTACGCCAATAACCCTCGGCAAAGAGGTCACAGACAGTTGCAACTCCAGGGAATTCCTAATCCATACTCAAGATCCATACTCTCCAAGACGTGTGAGCATTAGAGTCACTCTCCACTCGATGCCCATAGCGCTAATTGGATCACGCTCGGCTGAGAGCAACATCGTATACCCGCTGTGGGGCCGCTGCGCGTGGAGACACCGAGGTTTACAATCCTTGATAATCAAAGATCATGGTGATTCTCTTCAGAGTTTCCCTTGACGGGATCACTAACCACCTGCCGGGGTGTGAATTCCCAGCGCATCCGCATTTAAATGTTGTACGTTGTGCGTGGCGCGTCGGTTTCACACGTCTTTGCACCCCAAGTTTTTATGCTTCACGCTTCTCCACTTTTAAGAAGTAGGTTAGCTCCGGCGGTGAACCCTCAATGCTCCGTGGCCACAGACTTTAAAACAGACCCACCTACTTCAAGCTTTGACTCTGTCCTTGTTCTGGAATGCTTCAAGTCTGCCCAGCAATAATAAAAAAAAATAAATAAAAAAATTGAACGTGTTCTGTAACCGTTTGGTCCCAAGTGGATGTCACTTTGTTGAGGGAAACAAAGTGGAAGATTCCCCCCACGCCCTCTCCAACTCAACCCATGATGGAGCTCCCTCTCCTCACAGATCTACTTTCACTGAACCGCCGCGGCCCGAGGCGTCTGCCAAATGCTTCCATTGCTGCTTCGCAACAACGGTGTCACTACAAAGGAGAGCGAAAGCCTTTATAACCGAGGACATGAGAGCTACCCTACCGTGGTAGCACATACCAGACAAGTCCTTTTTATCTTTGAGCATTATAAACGAGGAACATTGCTGATAACCCTCTAGACTCCTTGGGGAAAAGAAAACAGAAAGAACATTAGACGGGTTAGGAAGTCATTAGTGTTTAGAAACTCCAACAATGTTCAGGAAATCGTGAAGAATACAATAAGGATGTTGATTCATGGGAGACAAAACACAGATCTTATAAATCAAACTTCAGTGCACTAATCAAGTGAGCCACTGACAGCACTGCCTGGAAAGTTATCTGTTGGGACAGACCATCCCCTCCCCCCTTTGAAATGTCCAACAAAAGCACTTGTCTTTTCAGAGACTTTTGCTATTGGAGGTGCCTGCAGGCGTTGTGATCTCTGACCGTAAAGATTTCAAGTATTGGAGCGAAAGAGGGCAGAGACAGTGCGCCTCTCGGATGGATCCTCAAGTAATAAAGCCGTGCCCTGTGCTACGGCTTCCTCACAAAATGCAGTCAAACTCAAGCGGACGCATCAATGCCTGGTCTCTAAAACGTTGAGTCGTTTTATCTTTTTTTTTTTTTTTCAGCTTGCAGGCGGATGAGAAACAACCGTCTTTGCTGCCGTTACTCCCTTTTTGGCCAGGCCCCTGCCGCTAGCTTCGGCTTACATTCCTCCAGGCTGCGCCCCGCCTCCCCTCGATCTGCTCCCGAGGCTCTCAGTAAGCGCCTGTATCCACTTCAAAACGCTGCTGCTGCTCCTCTTGGCTACAAAAGGAAGCCCCTCACCCTCCCACCTCTCAGATGCGCTCCGGCTCACACCGAGCCGGCCAGTCTGACCCGACTGTCGCTTTGGCTCGTTCGAGAGTCCTCCCTGCTGTACACAGCTAAAAGCCCGCGACAGCCGACGGCCCGTCTTCCTGTTAGCACTCTGACGACTCTCTCCTGTGACGACTCTCTCTGAACTTTGAACTCCACCTCAACACAGTTTCCATCCGGTCTTTCAAATCGGATTTCAGGGGGTGGGGGGGACTGAGCTAAAACAGTAAGTGAGACATCCAGTTCTTCATTTCAAAAGATAACCCTGCCCCACCAGCTGGAAGATTTTATTGAGAGAGAGCTCTACAGCGCTCTGCTTAGAAAACAGAAACATTTTGGACAAACGTGTCAATTTTCCAAAGCACACTGGGCCAAAAACACAATTTTTTACTCTTTAAAAAGCTCTTAGAAAGAACCTGAACTTCACTAAATTTGGAACTGACAAGTCAAAGGTTTACAGATTCTGGCGATCAGAAACTTCCCTCAAAATATCTGATTGCAAGCGACTTTTCAGTTGTGAGCTTCTACCTCCTAATCCTTTGGATTTCTCCTCATCAAATTCACAGCTTTGTTCATAAGACGTAAAAAAACAAAAGAAAATAAAGAAGGGAATCCTCTGCAAACCGCTAATGTTGTGATCATTACAAACCCGGTCCTGCGCCAACCAGCTGCAGCATCGGGGAAAATGCACAATAGGTGAAAACTGCAGGAGTCGCACCATCCGTCCATCCAAAGCGCCAAATGCGACATCAATCATGCATTTAATAATCCTGTAATATTTCGCTCCTGCAGAACACAGATGGGAGACACCGACTATGTGATAAAGGAGCCCCCTTATTGCCAAGGAAACATCCCCCTCCCCCGCCCTCTACACCTCCCTCACCTCTTCCCCTCCATGAAGTCAGGACATGTCACCGAGTGGCAGACACTTTATGGGCTCTTAGTTAATAATTCAGAGATAAATACATGGGTTTGTGCTGGAAACAGGTGCCAGAATGTCAGAGGGCTAACCAAGCAAAAAAAAAAAAAAAGAAGAGAAAAGAATGAATGAGGGAGTTTGCAAAGAGGGTGAATGTTTCCCCAATTCAGCCTTGTAAGGAGCTACAAAGGCCCCCACCTCCCGCGTCGTGAGAAGTTTTTATGTGGCGAAAAACGCAAGGGGGGGTAAGGGTAGGGGGGCTGTAAAGGAGCAAAAAGCCACGGCTCAATGAGAATCCACAGCATTGTCCCTAAACAGAAGTGGGCTTGGCCCTGAGGGTGACATTCTGCCAGGTCAAAGGTCAGATTGGCAGGGGGTGCATACTTCCCTCCCAGTGGTGTTTAGATCAGCCCCCCACCCCACACACACACACACACACACACACAGACCCCCCCAGTACACTAAAAGTCCTTTAGCTCTCTTGGACCCTTCCGGTTTCTAGACGAGAACAAGATGTAAACCTGCTACACAAACACACCGTGTCCACATTAAAGTGGGAAAATGTTTTTTTTTTCCTTTTTACTTTAATCCACCATAAACTGACATCAGTGACTCATCTGCCACAAGAATGCGTTAATTTGAACAGCACTTGCCTTGCAAGGAG
This sequence comes from Girardinus metallicus, assembly GCA_903067095.1. Classification (NCBI taxonomy): domain Eukaryota; kingdom Metazoa; phylum Chordata; class Actinopteri; order Cyprinodontiformes; family Poeciliidae; genus Girardinus; species Girardinus metallicus. Next base: position 37,556 of record CAEGAE010056826.1, read on the forward strand.
AGCGAAATGAAAGAAGAAAACACCCGTCTGGTAGGAATCAAGTGTGATTATCATGTGATTCCAGGCATCCGTTTCCCATGTGATCCACTTTTCAGATGCCTGATATGTTGTTTAACCCACTCCTCAGCTTTTACTGAGATAAACCCGATCAGTGTTACTCAGCGGTACAAAGAAGAGGCTCAGCTGTTAGACATCTGGCTGTACTGACATTGTTTTATGTAATGCCTCATAAATGCATTTCTCCCCCCCCTCAAACCTTTCCCATTTTAGCACAGTAGAACCGCAAATAAATACAAATTTATGTGACGAACCAAAAGGACATTGGGCTTAATTGTGAAGTAGAAAGAAGACAATGCAAAGACTTAAAAGAAAATGGATTTAAGGAAGAGAGAAAAGAAAGAAACCATCGTTTATAAAACAGGGGCTGTTTAAACGCAGCAGCGAGCAGGTGGTCTGGACAGACGACAACAACACTGAACTGGGTAGCGTGTGTGGACAGCACTAGGGCTGAAGCGATGAATCGATTGCAGAAACAATCATCAGCTAATTTAGTAATCGAGTAATCATTAACTGGAGTTTACAGACTCAATAAAAGGCCATTTGCTGAAAGAACAACATAGTCTGAGCAGTAAATTAAGCAAAAACTGTACAAAAATATGCCCATTATGCATTTAAGATCAAATATATATATATACACTTCTCTGCAAATATGCTCTACCCTATCCTCAAGTGATAATTTTAGCTTCACCTGGTTAAAATTCTGTATCTCCAATTAAACATTTTTCGCTACACGATTATGAATCGGTTATTTAAAAAAAAAAAAAAAAAAAGACCAGCCCTGCACTGCACTGTTAAGTCAGACAGAAGGGACTGAGCTTTTCACATGTTGATGTTAGAAGATTTTTTTTTATGCTTCATTTCCTACAAATGATTGAGTGTCCAGTAAATGAATTTTCTTATTTAAAAAAAAAGGACCTGACTCATTTGCATCTTTTAATGCATTTCCGTTGAAAGAAATGCGGATTTTTAAAATGGTTTCTTTATCCGATTAATCGTCAGAATAATCGGCTGAGTAATCGATTACTAAAATAAGTGTTAGTATTTTGAAGGGCTACCGCTAACTCTGCTGCATTTTAATTTCATAAGTTAATGTGAAATGTTTTATTTCTCAGCTGTTGTTGCAGTTTAAAAAAAACGAACGATATTTTCTTACTTCAACCTTGAGACTAAAAGTGATGTCTGAATCCTATTCCATTTTAGGAAACAAGTTTTCATATTTAAAAAGGGGCCTGAACTGTTTTTTACTAACATTTTCTTATACATTTCTTTTTCTAGCTTAACTTTAAATTAGTAACTTTTTTTTTTTTTTTTTTAAATCAGGACATTTAAAAAAAAAAAAAAAAATCTGATTAATCGATTAATCGTCAGAATAATTGATCAAATGATCCATTACCAACATAATTGTTAGCGTTTTGTTGGACTGCAACCAACACTGGACATCTCTTTAGCTGTCCATGGTGGTGGCAGCATCATGCTGTTGGAGAGGTTCATATTTGGAAAAACATGCATCTTTGTCTTTTCTCTCCCTAATTACATCACTCTTTGCGTTGGACCATCACATAAAATCTCGATTAAGAAAAAACAGGAAAAGAAAAAAAAACAAAACGAAAAAAAAAACGTGTCAGGCTGTATCTTGAGAGAATTTCAAAGTGAATATTTCTGCAAGAAACCATGTGTAAAAATCCTCCATCATGCAACACAATTTTCAGAATGTCCCGCCCCGATTCTGCTTTATCTTCTCTAGCACCGGTCAGGAATGCTTCTCGCTTTAATCTCTGATCTCTGCTGGTCAGTCATTAAGCTGGGCCTGCATAATGATTCACCTCCTGGCACAGTGTTTAAAGCCCGCTGCATAAACACTGAATCCTGATTTCCAAGTTGGTCTTACACTCTGCTATCGGCTTACACTTCATCAGGCCGGGGCCTGCAGGCTCTGACAGACACACAGATATAGATGACATAGAGCTGGTCTGGCCCTGGCCCCGCTCAGCCAGTTACCTCAGAGTGACCCCTCTGTAATGGGCATTCGAGTCTCACAGCTCATGACTTGGAAGGAGAGGTGCATTTTTTTTTTTTTTATGTTTATCTTTTGAGTATCGTGAGCCAAAAGGTAATATGACTGCACACGCTCCGTCCACAGTAATCGAACGCGTACGGAATTCGGATTCTGCAGCCAAGAGAAATACTTTGCATAGCTTATTTAAGAGGGGAAGGAGGATTGAACAGAAAAACTGCAAAGACTGAGTGATTAATATGAAAGAGGAAAAAAAAACCCTACAAGTTTGTTTTCTGCATCTCAGAAAGTTTAAAAGTTGCAGTTTTTACCTTTGATAATGTGTTATTTTTACATATTTGCTAAAACTGTCATGTTGTGACATGAGACAGATAATTTGTAAAAAAAAACAAAAAAAAAAACACAAAACAAAACAAAACAAAAAAAACATTAGCCTCTTTCCTGTTTTCCTGCTGCTGCCTGCAGAAATGCACTGCTTGGTCGGAAACAACTAATCAGAGGCAGGAGGAGGGGCTTAGCGTCGTCAATCAGGCATGTGTATGTGCCACTCAATCTGCTAACAGTGGAAAAACAACTTACTGTTACAGAAAAACTGCTCATCTAACTACCCTGAGCATTCACGGCACGTTCCAGTGTGGGAAGCTAGCTTTAGCCCAGCAGTTTCCAAGATGCCTGAGAGCAGCTCTCTACCACTTTGCTCCTTCAGACTAGCTTGCAGTAATTAGCAAACTGCCTGATCAAAATCCACATCTGCTGAGCTCATTTTAAGAGCTACTTCTCAGTGAAACAGTGGTAAAAACGTTGTTAAAGGATCAACAGAGGAGCCATGTTATGATGACTTCCTGAAGGCAGAGTTTCAGAAAGAGCAGGAGCTTCTTAAAGACAGAGGCCCAATTTCAAATTACAAAGTCAAATTTCTTTTAAATCATATTTTATATATAAAATATTTTTATAACAACTGAAGGTAACATTCACTTGATTATGCTATAAAATGACACCAAGAGCCTGTAAGATGCATAACACTGATTCTTTTGTTTCTGCCTAAAGAATCAAGACAAAGACATTTTAAGAAAGCTAAACCAAGCAGCTGAAATTAATAAATCTCCTGCTTTCAATTGTGAAAAAAAAAAAATAAAAATCATTTATCAGCATTAAGTCTGCGCAGTAACCATCCCATGTTAATGACAAAACCAAAAAATAGATTTCAAGACAGGCCAGTTTGCATGTGCTTTTTTAATGCTTGCTGCTAAATTAGCTGCCAACAGGCCCTGTGCAGCTGTGAATCAGATCCAGTCATTACTGCGTCTCTGGTACGATTTCCTGAAGTGCTGATGACTGGGGAGGAGACGTATGTTGGTGTGTGTGTGTGGAGTGGGGGAGGTGTTTGGTGATTTCCACAGCATCCCTGTTGTGACCTCTGTTTGCCCCCTGCATTTAAGCACCCACCATTCCTCTCTCCCTCCCTCCTTCCACACCGGAGCCCTGGAAAGTCAGCCAGAGTCTGCCGGAGCCCAATCCCCGATCCCATCACAACAACACATTAATATTTATGGAAATTTGAAGGAAGCATTTCAGACACATTATCAGCGTGTTCGGCATAAATCACGATCGCTCTGGATCCCGTAGGTTTTATATTTCAGCTAATGAACCGTGAGGCGGCGGATTTGGCTAAGCTACGGCGAACGCAGTTAAAAATTGAAGCCAATTTGTCAGCAGATTGAAATGGAGACCATACGAAGCATTACAATGGTTTATGAGGAGCAGGTTGCTAGACGGGGACTCAAACCCATGCTCCTCCTGGGTGATTAAGTCTTGCCCAGGCCATCCTTGTAAATGAGATTTTAAATTTCTTTTCCTGGTTAAACTAGCCAACTCAAGACTGACCTAGAATATTTACTTTTACTCTATTTTTGAACTATTTATAGGATTATTTTCTGGCACTTTATTGATGCCTTAGACATTTCATCATTATGATCAAAATGACTTCCTAATGTTCAAACTAAGCATCACAAGAATCCTTTAGCATAAACCAAGCATTTTGTAACTCAGGGGTCTGCAACCTGCGGCTCCGGACCACTATAAATATTATATATATATATATATATATATATAGACATACAAATGTAAGTCTTGGACATTTTTCTGTTTGAGTTTATTGTACTTCAATGGTCTCCATGGTTACAAGATCTCAGAGTTTCCAACACCTTGTTGAGTTGATGCCATGAAGAACAAAGAGCAGTTTTGAAGGTATAAGGAAGGTATAATTAGTAAGGCACTTAATTAAAAAAAAAGTGTAAATGTATATACAAAACATTGCACTTGTCTATTTTCAGCTGGAACTTTAGGAGGAGAATCTTCAAGAGAAAGAAACTTAGCTTCAGTCCCTCTAGTCTGGCTTTTTAGGGCACATCTAACAAAGTGGAGGGTTATTTTTAGCTCCATTGTGCCCAACACTATCGGGAAGAAACCTCATAAATCTGGGTGACGCGCTGCATCCACTTTACCTCATAAAGCAGCAGACAACATGCCTGTGGACGGAGTCACACACACACACACACACACACAAGCACCCTATCTGAGCTCCGAAAGCCGGATTCGGTCCCCGTACTCCATTATTTATCGTCTTATGAATTGTTTATTGTTGATGCAAAATAATAATAATAATAAAAAAGTAAATAAATAACTAAAACGGGACCGGCGTCAAGATCAACGGCACTAAGCTAAAGCTAAAAGCTGCTCATTACGACGAGTCGTATTCAGAAACACAGTTTCTGCTCACATGGAGACACTTTACATCCACCCATTAACCCGTTTCCTTTTCCAGTCAAACGCTCACTAAAAGTCACATCTGTTTGGCTCCAGCTGCAGACGGGCTCTATGCGATTCTACAGCCCGGCTCAACATCTGGACCTCCCCTGCATCTCTCCCAGCCGCCCGCCTTCCTTGCTGCCAGCACGCTTTAGCCTTTTGCTTCTCCTCCCCAACGTTCGTTTCACTGCAGCGGTGACAAGATTGACACTTAAAAAAAAGGTTCCATCTTATTGGCCTGGCTTTCAAACCGGTTTAATCCATGTACAGAATTGCACAAATTGGCTTGGAAGTTAAGAATCCCTTAAAACTGTATTTGGGGGAAAACTATGAATAAACCCACAATACCAGTTAGAGAAAATATGGGTTTTACTTTAAATTGCAAATACTCCCTATAGGTTGAAATGTTACTTACAATTTAAGTGAGGTTTGCTTGGGATACCACTTAACAGGGCTGCACCGATCCTCTTTTTTAACTTTTGATTCTAAATCTCAGAGATCCGATATCAGATCCGATATTGGCCGATATCAGATCTGTATCGGCTGAATTGACTTAAACATCTTTTTTTTTTAAACAGATGTAAATACGCTGAATTATACATTTATTTGATAATTTGAACACAGCAGTGGCGTCACAATCTTTGTCAAAACAACTAAACTTTAATTTGCTCAATCAGCGCAATTAGGAGTGAAACAGCCAATATAAAAGAAGTAATAAACTGATACAACAGCCTGACCATCTTGGTAAAACATGTAATAAATAAACTACAACAAACCTTCATTCAAAAGGTTCAGAAAGTGCAACTAGGAATTCTAAATGTAATGTAAAATAAATAATAAAGCCTGACGTAACTCAGAGCACAAAGCATAGAATTAGAATGAATAGATCCACCTTATGAATTGTGTATATCATCACTGATACCCAATGCAGAATTCCTCCCCAACCCCCCCGCCCCCAATATCGGGACCGATACAGACATTAGTATCGGAACATATCTACCGTTTAAGCATTAGTGATAAGAAAACAAAGTTATCGTCAGATAAGACGGGTTGGCTTAAATCAGCATAAAAAAAAAAAAAGACAAAAAAAAAACAATGCGTAAAAAGAACAAATCTGCTCTGAGGAACACTTCAAAAAGACACCGACTTCAGACCTCAGGAGCTCCCCCCAAACACACCCGGTCCTCTTTTCTTGACAGTTCATGGAACGAGGTGTAGATCTCTGCCACACGACCCGAGGCTACACCTCACTTGAAGAGTAAAAAGAAGGGGTCTGATGTGAAGCTCTGAGCCACTTCTGATACTCCCACTCAACCACAAAATTAAATGTCCATCCATTTGTTACCCAACGTCAGAACGGAGGCAGCAGAGACGGTGAGACGCCGTTCTCTCCTTAAAGATTCCTCCAGCGTTTAGTGAGAGATCCAACGGGACAACCCGGAGGTAAGCAGAGGGGGAGAGGATTTCCTACAGGTGTGTGGAAAACCTCAAGACTGTTCAGTTCAGAGAAGGAGGGTCACTACTGCACCGAAAACATGCAAGAGTCCAACCCATTCTCCTTTTCAAAAGATACAGTACAATGCAGTGGCGCCTGTAGGCATATCTAAAATTAATGACCCAATTCAGGAAAAAGTATTTTCTTGTTTGACATAAAAAAAAAAAAAAAAACAGACCAGGTTTAAACTCTGATATAAGAGGAAATTACTAAACCAGTGAAGTGAATCTTTTTTGAATGTTTTCATGTAAAAAAAAAAAAAACCCAAAAAACAAAACACTTAAAAAAAAAAGCTAACATTTTTATCTTTTACATAACCAAATATAAGCTTAAGTCTGGAAGGTCTAACATTACCACACTTAGCTCAAAATGACAAATCTAATTGTAAACTCTAATTACATTTCCCAAGCCTCAAATCATCCAACTTTACTCTGGAGAAATTATAAAAAAAAACAGTAAAAAATTCATATTTCAAGGCCAAACCAGGGTTTTCTTGGCAAAGTTGACTGTAAAACATCCAGAGTTCTTGTGTTCATACCACTTTCAGCTTAACTGGGACACAAATTTGGAGTTTTGTTCTGGAAAAGAAAACTAAAAGTAAGCAAAAATAAATAAATAAAAGTACATTTTAACAGACATACAACTCCAAATTTCCTTGCCACAGTTTGACCTCAAGGTCAATCAAGAGGGTTAATCTGTTAACTTCAATCCAATACCAAGACATTCTTTACAAAATGTGCTGAGATGTTGGGTCTTTCTGATCAACCTCCATTTTTTTTTTTTTTTTTTTTTTTTAAGAACCCCTTGAATCCATTTTTGGTTTAAGGTTGTGATGCAAACGTTTCCTCTCTGTTGTTAGTTTCCAACCATTGGAACAGAAAGCCACACCTACAGAAAAAGAAAAACGAAAACACAGGCTGGGCGTTAATTAACTGTGAAATCCTACAGCGCACCCGTGAGCTGCATCAAAGACCACCTGGTCTCCACCACAGTTAAATTACCATAAACAGTAATCAGACAAGACAAAGGTAGGCTAATGTTTGTGGCGGCGCATTCGAAGACGTGTCTGTGCTTGAATCTGAAGCAGCCTGGAGACGGCACGGCAGATTTAACGGCGAAAGAAGAAAAAAGGAGAAGTGAGACGGGAACTTCTCGGTAACAGCTGCCGTACAGTGAAATGACTTTTGTATCATTTCTACCCGAAGCGCCGGGTGTTAATCTTGTCATTTCCTGCTAAATCCCAAACACAACATAACCAACAATTGTTGCTACATGAATTTATTCTGTGGTTTCACAATGAGGACCGGATCCAACTTACAAGAGCTCTCTGCTGTCAGAACAAACATTTTCTGCTGTGGTAAAACTCAAAACCAAATATGCAACAGTGGTTTATTGTACCACTGTTCACACAAGATTAGTGTGTAACCCTGTGCAAGCACTGCCGAGTCCGATGCTAGATGAGCAGCAAAGAAGAGCGTCTGGTGCCTTCTTAAAAAAAAAAAAAAAAAAAAAGTATTCACACTGTTTTGACTTTTTCACAATTTGTCACCTAATAGTTTGGAATTTAAATGCGTTTTACTGGCATTTTAGTTATCTGGATTGCACATTTCAGCAACAAGACAGTTCAAAGTGCCCTGCATCATGAAAACACACAAATAAAAATATCATACAGTCACCAATTGAGAAACCAGCAACAAACATTACATTTTGTCGAGTGCCATCACCAAAATGGTCAATGTCCATTGAATATGTCGGTCAATGTTCCAGTAATTATGGGTCGAAAGCAACTCTAAACAGGTGGGCAGATGAGGTTTTAAAAACATTTAGAAAGGAAAATAAATATATACTTTTTTAAAATTTGTTGGAAATCAAAATTTCCATCAATATTTGACGTGTGGAGTAAGTAATAAAGTTAAGGTTTCTTGAGCTGAACTGGGGGCATCCATTCCAGAATCTCTGGAATTGTAAGTCAAACTCGTCCATCTCTTGTAAAGACAATCGGAGAGAAGACGACGAAGAAGAAACTCTTCACACAACAAGGAATGATCCCGGACACGCTTATTTTAATTAAGCGTGAGAATGTATTAACAAAATAGGCCAAACTTTACAGACAAGTCAACTCTGCGCCCATTCGAAAAAACCCGAGTCTCTGTTCGCTTCTGAAGGAACCTTGGTGAGGTTCATTTTAAACGGGAGATCAGAACGGACTATGCAATGAACAAGAGAACGGAGGCATTTGTGTACGAGTATAACTAAAGATGTCACGGTCCAGTGCTTTCTCCAGCTTTTCTTCAGAACAGGTGCAGTCACCTCATAAATGTAAAAGGAATCACCGTATCTGCTGTTCATACTGGACCGGCTGGTTTGAACACTACGGTAAAAACAGAAGACGCCAAGCCTGCGTAAGTTTAGAGTTGCATCACTTTTTCTTTCAAAGGTATTGGGCAAAAAACTGGAGCGGGCTAAATGAACGACTGAATACCAAATTCAACAGAGTCCCCAAGGCTGTAAAAGAGCTTAAACCATCCCAATATCAAACATGGAGGGTAGTTGATAAGATGGACAGAACTAAACAGACTGGAAGAAAACGTGTTGGATGCAACAACAGACACTGGAACAGCAAACATAAACATCCAACAGGATCTACAACAGTTTGTTAGAAGAATGGCCAAAGATGTCCATCTGTAGAAGTACAAAGTTCAGAGAGACACGCCCTAAAAGACGAGCAGCTGGTTCCAGCGAAGTATTGAGTTTTTGTAAACCATGCACAATTTTCCTTCCACTTCACAATTTTGCGATGCCTTGGTTGGACTGTCGAACTGATGAAAGACATCCAGCGTCTGAACTCGTTTGCGCCGCTTTGTAGAGATAAAGAACTATACTATGACAATTTTTTTCTTTCTTTTTTTTTTTTTAAAGAAACCTGCAACAGTGAGAGTCAGCAAAACAGCTGAGAAGATCAAAGGGTGGTAAAACAGACATGCAGACACAGAGGGCCCAGAGACATGAGAGTCAATTTTCAGGGTCACGTCACCCTGGTGGAGGGCTGACTGACAAGGCACTGCTCTGGTTCAGAGTTCAAGCCTTTAATAGCTCAGCTGGAACAGCATGACCTCAATGTCAGCCGTTCACGCCTCACTTCCACACGGCTCCTGATCCGGCCCGACACCACCGTCTACGCTTTCAAACTAAACTTGTGTGAAAACATAGCCCGATTTTCATTGTTTTTTAGCAGGCAACAACAACAACAACAAAAAAAATGTGTTAGTGGTGGCAAATTTATGCCACCGTGCTAAAAATTAGTGGAGCTGATTTTTCTTTCAAAGCTTTTGCTTTGAAAGAAAACATTTAGTCCGCTTAGCTTCCCCTCAATACGTTCGTCAAGGTAAATTTAAGGTTTGTATTGAATTTAGCTATGCTAAAAATGAGCTCTGCTTGAAATAGCAGAGCTAATTTTTAGCTAATTTCCAGCTGTTTTCAAAGTTTAACGTTTTTGCTGACTTTGAAAACATTTGATGCACTTAGCTTCCATAAAAAAAAATAATAAAATAAAAATATAGCCCAATTTACAACCGTTTTTTTTTTTACATTTCACTACTTTATGGAGTGGGAATTACCTTTTTATCCATACAAAAACTATAGAAGCCAAGTATAGAGGGCCATTGGGTGTCTGTACACAGAGATTGGACTTTATCAAGACAATCTCAGGATGAGAGAAAAGAGCCCGCTCTGATGCGTTTTTATTTCAGCTCCACAGGCCTGACGGCGCAGATCTGAGGCCACCCACTGATGCAGGCAGAGGTCAGGGGACCTCACCAAGCCCCGGCTTCCAGCAGACTCCTCTCATATCTTATTTCAGCCATTCTAGAGCTTTTATGGGCAAGAACATAAAATGCCCAGTCACAACCGTTCCAATCAGTCAAACAGCTCTCCGTTACTTATGTACATTGTTTAAATAAATAAAAAAAATAATTTAAAAACATAAAAGACAATGACAATTAATATACCTTATTTATATGTGAAAGTGAAACTTTCCTTACAGACAGAAACGAAAGGTGAGAGAATGATGAGCCTGGTTTAGGTTGATGCAGCAAAGGGCTGAAAGGTGAGCTCATGTACCCCTCAGCACTTGTATTGGCTGCAGCATGTTGCATCAGCGACGTGTCTCACTTCAAACACTGCTCAGGTTTAGCATAAAGTGGGGGATATGATGCAACTCATCACCTGGATATGGAGGCTGCCACAGAGGCTTCAGTGCTACTACGCCACTACTGAGCCACAACCAAAACGTGAGAGTCAACGCCGAACCCTGATATTGGGTCATGTTGGATTACGGATTTTGTGGAAGATGACAGTGCGTGGACGTGGTTTAACTACACAGTATTTATTCCGGTATATCTGCAACAAAAACCATTTGTGAAAGTTTCATGATCCCCATCTGATCTCATCGGAAAACAGGAGCTTAAAACAACATTTAGAGGAAGATGATTTAGCAGGCAACAACAACAAAAAAAAATGTGTTAGTGGTGGCAAATTTACGCTAACGTGCTAATAGTGGAGCTAATTTGGAGGCACCGATGGCGGTTCCTGCAGGAAGTTGCGGTGTTGCAATCTCAACTATTAACACAAATGGGCCCGTCACCATAACACATTTTTCTGGATGATAAATCGTCCCAGAAATTATTGCAATAAACGATGATATTGTTGTGTTGAGACCATTTTCAAGTAATAATTATGGAAGAATGCATTCTTACACATCAATAAGCTTTAAATTCTGATGAACATTTGACACTGGAACTGGAAGACACTTTTAAATATCCACAGTGAATAAACAAAACAGAAACAGAAAACCAAAATGAATCATGAAGTCTCTGTAAACAAAAGTCTCCTTCAAAACAAGGGCTAGACTGAAGACCATCATCCAGTTTTTGGTAGAAAAAGAGAAAAACGAGAAATTATGCAAGTGAAAATGATTGAGTTTCTTTTAATTTACCTTGCGTTTAATTGATTTATTGATTATTGTGACAGGCCTAAATACAAATTCCCCCATCACTCAAATATTTGCCCGGCCTTGTAATTTTCACCAGTCAGTGCAACTCTTCCATATATGGGATAAGGTTAAGTTAACACCATGAGCACAGAACAGCAGCAAAAAAAGCTCACACTTTGTGTCCACTTGAACTCTACAATTAAATTTACAAGGCGTTTAACTTTTTTTTTTCCTTAGCACTTTGTATAAAAATACATACATTTTTCAGATTAAATTACAATCTTTTGACATGGTAAATTATTTTAGACGCAAGCAGGGAAATGCTTGTTTTTTAAATCTTAAATAGAAGCATTAAGATCTTATTCAATTTTTACATATTTTGTGTGAATCCAGAGTATTTTTATTCAAGGTTATTCTGTGAGAAACTCTTACCAGTCCGTGTCCATCATCGATAAAAGATACACATTACTGTTAGCGGTGTTTTATACAAATGATAACTTTAGGAACTAAATAAGAAGTGGAGGAACTGAAAGCACCAAAACATGCACTCCAGAGGCACAAGGAACAAATGCCTACATGTCTAGAGTTTTGAAAAGACTTGACTGATTTGACTGGGAAGATTTGGATAAGGAAGGCTCAGTACAGTACACTTCGGTTCGCATTTAGTGTTTGTAGCTTTTCCGACTGCACACAGCTCAGCAAAGCAGATCTTGGGCTTCAAGGGGCCTTACAATGATTTACAAATCAAGTCAAACATTTGTAAGAAACAAAAAAATCCCTTTTGAAGCTCGCCAGGAGTCGGAAAGTTGGATGACAAAAAAAGAACACTCTGCAGCTTTTGCTTCCAATGATCCGTTCAGCTCTTTGATACGAGCAGAGTCATTTTCTGCCACGTTTCTCTTTGTAGTCGACATCAACCGAATCTTTTAGGGCATTTTTCTTTGAGTGCTTCAAACCATTAAAGCAGAGTGTAAGGGCAGGACTTCTGTTTGAGTTCTGCACATTTAGACCCAATATTTTATGTGACATTAATAGTCTCAGAAGGACAGAATCCGACACTTCAGAGATTGGAGTCGTTTAGCACTTGGGCTTCCCTTAGCGGTTATATAAACGAAGCAGAAACAAACTGAGTTTTAAGACTTTTTCAAACAATTTCCCAGATGTGCTTGTATTTAGAGTAAAATACCGTCAGCAACGAGGCAGGCTTTTGAAAGTGTAGTCAATAAAAAAAATTAAAAAAAAGAAAAAGATGAAAGTAAAAAAAAAAAAAAAAAAAAAAAACACTGCTTCCAATTTTTCTGAACTATGCGAAAGTTAAAGAACATATAAAAGACACAGTAACGTGATGAGAAAACCTTGAAGCATTATTTTTCCACAACAAGTTCTGAAAGAAAAGAAAAATGTCCAGGAAGAAACCTTTTTTTTTCTCCTCCACAGTCCCAAGATATTTGGACTGAAAAGGGTTGTGCTATTAGAGTGAAGTTCAGTAAAAGGCCAACGCTGAACTGAACACTTGCATTAATATGACTCATGGAAGACCACAACCAATGGCAAAAATTAATGGAAAAACCAGAAGAAATGAATGCTGAAGTTGAAAGAAGAGGAGGTTTAAGACAAGGAAAGAAGCTTAATCAGCAATAAGTCCACCATTTTATTCTCTCAATTATTATTATTTTTTTTTTTACAGTAGTCTTTACTAGGCAAACACTGACCGAAATGAGTCTTGAAAGTAACGGCGAAAATCAAGCTTAAAAGGGGAAAAATGGGTGAGGTCAAGCTAATTTGTCTGGAGAAACGAAGTCCAAAGGGCCATTACTGTCTAACAGACACAAAAGGTGCTGCTGTTCCGAGGCCGATCGCTCCATCAAAATTACTACAGGCGTGTCACTGGAGACCTTGACCCACTCAGCCCGTCTGCTGTAAACTACCCGTGCCGCTCCTGAATCATTTGTTAGGTTAGGGTCTGAATATAGAATAGAGCAGTCAAAGCAACCTTTGAGGCCGTACAAGGTACCAGTGTGTATGTAGACTGGGTGCCGAGGCGAAAAGGAAACGATGTGGTTACAAAAATACTTATGGCTTTTTACCCCAAAATAAAACATTATTCTTTAGTCTTCGCCTCATTAGTGAGACAACTTTAGCCAACCAGCTTGATGATATGTAGCAAATAAGTTGTTAAAGCCAACTTTATACAATGCGTTTAATAGTTTAAGACATTAAAACTATCTAAAATTTCTAGATAAACCTTTGACACTTAACTTTTTGAATTTTCTATGACTCTTCAGAGTCCTCGATCCGTCTCCACTTTCTCGTGTTTCTCTTTCACTCATCAACGATCAAAATGTCCGGTTGATTGGCCATGACTGTTTTCTCTTCGTCTATCTGGAAGTCCCACAGGACCTTCACTCGGTTACTTTCCACCACCTCAATTCCAACTTCCTCAAATCCGGCTTCTGTCCAGCCGGGGCGACCGAGTCCGGACCTGGAGAGCTACGACACCTGCAACGTTCAGCTGCGTCTTCCCTCCGATACACCTGAATCATCAGCACGTCGTGCAGCTCTGAACATGCCTGGTAACTAGCCAGTCGTTTGATTCAGGTATGTTGGAGATGAGCTGCATCTAAATGTTTCAGGATTGTGGCTCTCTGGGCCCGGACTCGGCCACGCCTACTGCACGCCACGCCGTCTGATTGGGAATGTTGTTCCTCGTTTCTTTCCTGCCAAAGCCTTACACCTAGATTTACACCGAGTGAAATCTAAACCCATAGTAATATCAATATCTGAAACAGTTATTGAAAACAACCAATAGAATTGAATATTTGCGCAGTTACAATATTGAAATGCTGCTTCCGATCATATATTTGACCACTTCAACGGACTTTTACTGTCCCGTATGACAGAGTTTGTGTGCCAAACATCAAGAAGGCTCGGAGAAAGTGGTGGAAAACTTAGAATACAGAGTTAGCGGAGAAAATGTAGGTTAATCATAGAGTTTATTGGAACTCTGGTCCGCTTGCCTAGAAAGTCCGGTTGGTTTGGGGAGGTGTAAATGTGTAATCAAACTCTGATCCGGAGCAAAGAAAGTAAACTGTGGTCCGCAAGAAAACCTAGGTCTCGGTTCGGGTGAAGTGGACTCTGGTGCCGTTCGGATCCAGGTGTTTTGTTTACAGTTCATGAAGAAGCTCGCCGCCTTTTCTCAGAGGTTTTTGCCGTTTCCTTCAGTGGTTCTCGGGTGCGAGGCAAAATCAATCTACGTAGCTAAACATAAACAACATCAACAAGCTTATGGTGCTGTATTGTTATTAGCTAGTCATCTTTTAGCTAACATTACCTGCATTCAACAGCATTACTCAACTTATTCGGTTGGTTTGGGGAAAAAAAAAAACTGTGCAAAGTTCTTTGAGTTTTGCTGGTTTGGAAGTCCCTACTGTATCAAATTGACATAGGAATAACAGAGTTGGCCACTTTAAGGTAAAAACAACAAACAGCTTCCAGTCAAGGGGGCCACAGCTGACTCTGTGGGCGGGCAATGCCCCCAATGCCCACCCATGCCACAGGGCCTGTTGCCACCACAGGTAAGGAGGGGAATACGTTTTTCCAAGGATTTAGTTTGTTTGACACAGTGGTAGTGTGAAAGAAAAGCTCACCAGCTGAAAATGCAACAAATGTTGCAATTTTGCTCGTCAATTGAACCAAATCTGCCAGACCATCGTGAGAGAAAACGCGCTTGGACACGAATTTAAATCTAAGAAAACATCAACAATTCCAACAGACATTTTCACTTCTTCATAAATTTTTTTTATGGATCTCCTGCTGTGAAAACATCTTTTTAGACAAGTTGTAAGAAGAAGAAGAAAAAAAAAAAAAAAAAAAAAAAAACAGCATCCAGTCTTAATTTTTATGAACATTTCTTGTCCCACAGTCAAAGGAAGACGAATGCAAAGAGAAAGAAAGTATACAACTTTGAGAAAATAAATTTTTACTCTGAATGCAGAGTTCAGTGAAATGTTATGAAATCTTGCTTGCCTCTTCAGTTTTGGTTAATACGTGACTGTTGCTTTAGTAAGCAGTGCCTGCTCTTTACATTTCTTCTGCCACAAACCATACACACAAAAACACACAGACATACAAAGTCGATTTTCGAATGGAGAACGCACACATTAAAGACTGACAAAGAAAAAGTCATTACCGACCTCTGCCAACCGTGGTACCGAGAATAACTACTCCATTTCCACCTGTCCTACATGCATTCTTACGGCAGTCTCGTTCACAGGTGACTGCAGCGATACGCCCCCCCCTACTCCCATCTGCTTGGGCCTTATCATGGGGACGGCTTATCGACTCGAACAGAATCAAGGCACTCTGGGAAATAATGAGACAGCGTGGCTGTGGCCGTGTGGGCGTGTGGAGTAACGGAATGAAAAGTGGCAGGTATTCTGTCTGAAAAGCCCCAAAGCTGTGCAGATAGGGAGAGGATTATGACGAGCATCGGGTCTGTGCTGCCACATTACAGCCTTCATCCTTTTCCCTGCTGGCTGCAGGAGTGCAGGAGTCTGCCACTGCGTCGCCGCCTGAGCTCGCAGAGATAGAAATCAGGCCGGTGTTTTGCCGTCAGCCCTCTCGTCACCTCTCCAGCCCTCCATGCCTCCCTTTTCTCCCCAAATGAAGGCTAATGGCATGCACCGAGTAGACTGGAGAGGCAGGGAATGAGGAGGGGGTGTGAAAAGATGATGGGCAGCACAATAGCCAGTCACACCACATTTAAATGCTTCCCCCCCCTCCCAAATGCGCAGAGGAAATGGAAAGTGAGGAGGGCTGGATGATATATTCTTGTGTACGTCCTGTTTTGTTATGTGGTGGAAAATGGGACTGCGAAGCCGATTCTGCTCTCCGGTGTGATTTGTCAGAAACACGGTTATTTGTTAAAGAGCATGTCTAGACAGAGTAAGGCTTTTCTCTTTAGAGAGCCGAGACATCATCACAGAAGAAAAACAAGTCCAAAAATAACATGTACATCAAAATTTATCATGTCTGATAACAGAGTAGATGTCTAGAAATATCAGAGAATTATTTCCCCCCCAGAGCAGAGCCGACATCTACAGACCCTCTGGTCATGGAGGTTCGACAAAAAAGGTAAAAGTAACCCTGTAGGATTAGAATGTTGTTCATTTACCTTATTTTATAATGGAGTATAAACATTTAATTTTAGATAAGGTCATGAAATATCTAAAGATGTTCATTAGCAGAAGTTTCATAAAAATATTCCCTTTTTTTGTTCCATTTGTGAAAGAGAAGATGCGGGGGAAAAAAAATGGCTCATGCTTTTTTTGGTATTCAGCATTCACAGATTCATGTCCTAAAAATCAACAAATAATGTAAAAATGCAGCTTGCGAAGCTGAACTATCAAGCTTCACAAGCAATTTGTGCATTGCTAAGCGAAACCGTTGGCTAGCATATATAAAGCAACCAATCCAGGGGCGGCATTTATTTTTGTTAGTTGGTCAATCCACTTCTTTGATTCTATGGTCACAGGAATTTACTCAAAAGGAGCAAAAGAATAACATCCCAGTTTTTTCACGCTGATGCATTTGTGTACGTTTATCACACATTTTCCGCAAAACTGTTCGCCTGCAGGTGGCAGTATTTCTCAGTTTCACTACACTGCTTCCTCAGCCTTACTTGACGTCCAGGTTTTGTGCAGTGATCGATACGTCGGGGAAACAAAACTAGCCAATTCAAGTTCTTCATAGAACACAAATATTTGTGTCCAATCTGCCCGTTATTTTTTTTTTCCTATTCTTTTCAAATGTAGATTATGGAAAGAGTTCGATGAGGAAAATATATCGCAAAACTATTTTGCAAATATTTCCAAAGTAGAAAACGTCTCAGGTATTTGCACCCGTTTTCCCCAACCAGGTGTCCACTGTGCCGGACATTTTCAGTACTCATCTGTGTACCATCACAACCTTAAAAAAAACATTACTGTAACTATTATGTAACGTGGGCAGCAGCAGTGAAAATACTGCCTTCTTACATAAACGACCCAATAATGTAAACCAACTCCTGCTTATCAAACTGCTAAAATCTCACATTTTCACAACTAGAAATGACAGAAATACGCAAAACCATAGATACATAATTGTGAGACTAACAGATGAATCAACCTCTGAGTACAGAAAACACTTGTCAATAACCATTGTAGATTTCATGAGCCAAGTAAAAGTCATGTGCAGAAAAGAGAGGCATATGTGGGAGGAATGCAGAAATCACATCCACAGCAGCAAACAAAGATTCCTCATGTTCGCTTGTTGCACATCTGCATTTTTCAGGTGGGTTTATTCACAAGTACAAGACCTTTCAAAGCAATCCCAGCATTCAGAGTCAGACGGCGTGTTGTCGCGTTGCGGATGCCGCGGGCCCGGCGCCGAGCGGATCTAATTAAATGCTGTTCCACATTAACAGGATTGAGTGAACTTTCGGATTTCCGTCTGCTCCCTTCCGCCTGTGAGTGGCATTTGTGGTAATGCATACAAGCAGGAAGCGGGCGACGAGCTTCCCAGAATGCGCGCAGATCCCATCGAAGACGCAAGCGAAACCGACATCCGTACACTTGGCCCGACCCGGGTGCTTTGTGTCTTAGGGTGGAGGAACATCGATGCGGTGCTACAGTCGGACAATGGGGCGAGAGGGCAGATTTTCACAGTGATACTCTTGAGTCTTTATGTGGCTGTGGGCGATTGCTGGAAGTGTAGCCTCTCCTGTCACTCTCAGTCCTGGTCTAATTACAGGTGTCCTCCATGCAACTTCATGCAGTCAAGAAAATACATAAAACCTCCCAAGACTCTCCTGTTGTGTTACACATGCAGCAAGTTCCAACCAGGAAACAAGCAGCATCTTAAAGGTTGCATTGTTTTTTATGTTGTCTCAACAAAGGTTGCTTTCACACCAAACCTGTTTAGTCTGCTTTAATAAAACACTATTTGTAGGTTTGCCAAGAAAGTTTCTTTTGGGGAGGTGTGAATCCACAATCAAACTCTGATGCAGACCAAAAAAAAGCAAACTCTAGTCCGCCTACCAACCTAGGTCTCGGTTCAGTTGTAGTGAACTCTGGTGCTGTTCAAATGCATATATGAACAGCAAGCCGACCGGAGACCACAAAAAAAAAAAAAGAAAAAAAAAAAGCAGCGAGCGGAAAATGCAGGGCATTCTGGGTAAATACGTCCAAAAGAAATAGGAGTCTAGCACTCGGTGGAGGAATGGCTCATGGTCTTTTAAACAACCTGCTAAAATCTGACGCCACTCCATTTTTTACAGTTTGTGAAGAGGAAGCTGAAGTTTGTCGTTTCCTTCAATGGTTCTTGGTGCAGCGCCACCTCAGGAGAGGAGGGAAACAGGCTTTTCAAAAGGTTTGGTTTGTTTGACAGTGCAGTTTGAGGCCGAGCTGCACCAGCTGAAAATGTAACAAATGTTGATATTTTGGTCCCCAATCGAACCGAGTCTACCAGACTATCAGGAGTGAAAACGCTCTAAAACCACAAGCTAAATCTCAGCAGCGGTTATGGATTTGCTCATTGTGAGTGAAAGAAGCCTCAGCGAGCTGCAAACTCAACATCAGGCACTGTATATCACACATGACCTCTCTACAACCGCATCGCATTCAACCATGATTTTACATCCTGCGCTGGGTTAAACAGCCTGAGCGACCAAAACATGAAATATGATTATATCTGAGCTGTGAGACCTAAACAGTAGGCCAGTGTTCTCAGAGACGGAGGAGGAGGAGGAGTCAGCTGGACAAAGTTTATGCGTGTGCTCACATTTGTTGAGAGAACCGACCAACTGCTCAAGACCTTCAATGTGGTGAATGAATCGGGTTTAAACAGTCAATGTTTAACATGTCTTATAAATACTGTGAACAGACAGTACAGATCCATGCCCCATCCAGCCCCTCTCACCAGCAGCTTTATGGAGCTAAAACATTCCTCCTATTTCATTAACTCCCACACTGTAACAGACCACTTTAAAAACAGCGTGAGGTCAGACTGCTTTTCCTGCGGGACGAATAAAACAAGGCATGTAGGGAAAACTTATCCAACTCCCAACATAAATAAACTTTACACGTGTACTAGAATAACCAACATGTAATTAAAGGTAAAAAATGTACTTGTAAAAAAAAAAAATGTCTCCAAGTTAATATCCAGCAGCAAAACCATTAAATTTACCATAATGCATTGCTTTATAGAAAACTACATGTGGAGCCACCTCTAATAGTTTTTTTAAGATTTCCCTTCAAGCCGTTAGAATTTTTACATACTTTATCATTGTGTGTGATCAATGGTTCTCCAGCCCACTGAGTGCTTTCCTCAGGACTTTAACCGAGAAAATGCAGCCAAAGTAAAAACAAATGTCTCTGGTCTGCTGGTATGTAGTGGTGCTTAATGATAAATTATTCAGTCTTTGTGAATAATGATGCATTCAGTTTGCCTTGGAAGTTGGAACATGGGAAAGATGACAAGCCCCAGTTGAGCATGTTGCAGTTGCAAGCCATAAAACCTGTAAGGACAGGCCGAGTGATGTTAACAAAACAAGCCTAGAACAACACATTTCTCTGCTTTTTATGCATTCAAATAGTAACAGGACATGTTCTCAAATAGGTATACAGCCACAAAAACTAGTAAATTAAAATAATAAGCATCCAGAAAGAGGAGAAAAAAAAGGCTCCACGGTACAAACTCTGGTTTCGCTCTGGCAATGCAGAATAGTTTTGTTTTTTTTTTCCCTGAGCAAACCGTGACATCACCTATGGGCCAGTCAACAGCTGGACAAAAAGGCTGGTCGACTGAACAACAAAACAACAAACAAGCATGAAGAATCTGAAGTGGTCTGTTAGGAAATCCAGCAGCTGACTTTACTTCAGAACAGAAAAAGTAGAGACAACTTATTGTTGTCTCTACTTTTCCACATTTACCAGAGCTTATTGTCTGATAAACGTGGTACGAAGTTATCAACATCTCCGTTTTATGTCATTAGTCTCCGTTTTATGCTGTAAGACTGAACACAGTACTGGTGCTCCGTTGAAGAGTTTGTGGCTTGTTAAATTAAAAGATGATATGTAAGCAAATTAGTAACATGCACAGCTCCGCCATCTTGCTACTACCCTCTCCTACCATGTTGCAGCTAAGGAAGCATGCTTGGTTCCCCAAACTGGTGGAAACGGGTGTTGGCTCTCAAAAAAAAAAAAAAAAAAAAAAAAAAAAAAAAAAAAAAAAAAAAAAAAAAAAAAAAAAAGAAAGGCACCGAAACCGACCCGGTTTAGAAACAAAAAATATTTTGGTGGA